>QANU01032482.1:0-115996 GCA_003254905.1 Nissolia schottii
CAAATGGTTGCTCAAGAAATCTTTCATGTTTACGGCAATGTGCCAAGTTTAAGTATGCTAGCCCAGAAAATCCCTTGATAGTATCAGATACATAACTGGATAAGCTTCTCTCCAGATTTAGTCTTTTTAAACACCTTAACTCTCCAATAGCATAAGGAATTCGTCTTAGCTCACTGTCCAAAAATATCAAAGATTCTTGCCAGGTGGAGGACATGATCACTTTATGTCCTAGGGGAAGTAGGAAGATTCTCCAGCTTTGTGCAGCCACTCAAATCTAGAGTTAGAGCTGATGTCATATTAGGAATCTGAACAAGATTTGTGCAGCCTCTCAAGCTCAAGAACTGCAGTGTGGCAAGAGCCTCAATCGATTCATGAACTGTGGATAAACTTGTACATCGTTCAAGATCAAGGTACTTAAGATTTGAAAGCCCGGTAAAATCTGGTGTGTTCTCAAGTTGTGTGCAGCCTCGCAAGCTCAAGAACGTAAGCGTGCTGCAGCCAGAGAGATGTAGAACTGTCAGAGAACTTAAGTCACAATTAGTGCCGAGATCAAGGGTGGCTAGACTGCTACAATCTCGCAAACTTAAGTAATCAAGTTTTTTAAGAAGTGCAACTGATGAGTGAACTTCTGTTAGTCCTGTGCATCCGGTAAGATCTAGACGCACAAGATCTTGACAATATTCAAAATTTGGCGTTTTTGTGAGTTCTTTCGAGTTGCTCAAATCCACCCTTTTCAACTTTGGGATTTCCTGTGAAGAAGAGAGTTAGCTTCCAGCGTACCAGCTTGTTATATCAAAACTTCTTTGAGGTTTAAATACTATTTTAATCCCTACAATTGCATCAAATTTGGTTTTGGTCCTATAGTATTTTTGTTTGGATATAAGTCCCTATATATAGTTTCTTATCATTTGAATTCTGATCCTCTAAGGATCAAAACCAAAACAAATTAAACTATACAAATCAGGGAATATTCAATTTTTAACCTTTTTTATTTCAAAAGAAAAAAAGAAAGGAATTATGTCGCTATGGATTAAGAATTCTTTTATCTGTTGTGACATTTCTTTTGAGGAAGGCATTCGTTTGTCTCAAAAGAAGAAGAAAATAAAATGGGATAAAAATATAGGTTAGATTTACCTTTCTGTCTTCCCATAGTAGTTGGATTTTGCTGTCAGGTAAATCTAATTCAACAAGATTGCTATACTTTTCAGGTAATGGTAAAGAAGGGAAAGGATAACCCTTCCAGAAAAGATATAGCAACTTTTTGGAAAGAGTACTGAGGTTTTCTGAACAATTGTTATGATGTAATATGAGCATTTGAAGATCCATCATTTTTGACAATCCTTCAATTCTCAAGCAACTGTGTTTGAAGACACTCTCTTCCTGATCCAAAACAATGGCTTTAACATTGTTTGTTTCCTGAAAAATATCAATAAACCTATTAAAAAAAGAAAAAAAATTATGAAAATATTTGAAATAACTAGGCGTATTTTGTAAAAAACCTATAAAATTATCAGTGCATATATATATATATATAATATATTCACGGCTTTATAATGGAAATAAGAAAATCACAGAATCTAATTTTGCAAGATTACTTTTTACCTTTAAGACTTTATGGAAGTCGTCACGATGCCACAGTCTATTCCACTTTTCTGGATCTTCTGGATATTTTCCCCGAACAAAATCCTTCCCCAATTCTTGCAACATTTTATGTATATGAATTTCTTGGTTCCTAATGCTTATGAGTGATTTCTTCATGATCTGATCAATTGTATAGCGAGGACCTAATATTCCACAAGTATCTAGAATATGCTCCACATACTTCTTTTCTTTTCCTCTAAAGAAACAAGCTATGTGCAGAAATGTTTCTCTCTCATTTAAATTTAGTTCATCAATACTTGTCCGAAGCACCTCCATAATTGTTTTGACTGGATACTTCCTCATGCTCATGAAAGCATCTTTCCAAATCATTTGTTCTAAGGTATTGAATGCATAACCCAATTCGGTAAGTGCTAATGGGAGACTTTGAGCATACTCTACTATATGTCCACCCATTTCTTTAATATCTGAAGGAAGACTCTTAGCATATTCTAGTACATCTTCTCCGGTCTTAGAAACATAACTTGTGAAGGTTTTTCTTATAAAAAGTTCATGAGCCTCATCATCATTCAGCAGCGGAACCTCATAAATTTCATCCGCTCCACTCGCCTTAAGAATATGCACGTTCCTACTAGTAATGATTACTCTGCTTCCTCTCCCAAGCGATTTGGGATTTATAGCCAAATTATTCCATTGCCTTAGTTCTTCAACATTGTCAAGAACTATAAGGACCTTTGTAGGGAGATTTTTATTACATAGCCTATTCTGTATGATGGCAGATATATGGGTAGGACTGTGGATGTTGTCCAGATTTTTTTCCTTCAGAGCACGCTGAAGAATTTTCTTTTGTACCTCAGTAGCACCACCAGGCCCTCTACAAGTTTCACTTACGTCCTCAATGAAGCAGCGAGCACTAAATTGGTAAGAGATTCTGTCATATAGGACCATGGCATGAGTTGTCTTTCCTATTCCGCCCATGCCCCAAATTCCAAGAATCCGAAAATCATCATCCTCTGAGTCTAATTTGAGAAGACTTTCTAATTTTTCTATCCGGGGCTGCATTCCAACTAGATCACTGAAATCTGCTGAGAATTGATGATCCAATTTATCTATTACACGTTGAACGATTTGTTCTATCTGTGTAGTCTGTGGCCTGAAAGAGAAACACACACACACACTCACTACTAAATTAGGATACTAAATTTATTTCAGCATCAATAATATATTTTGTAACAAAGTAAGAGAAGAGTGATTTATATACATATACTTACTTGTTTCCTATAGGGTAACCGTATACATTGGCAAGATATTTCATATCTTTCTTCCACCGGTCAAGCTCGAGGCGTTTAGCCTCAGACTGTCGATATCGCTCTGCATGTGAAGCAAAGGCGGCCTCATACGGGCCCCGCTGTTCTCCAACATCAGAGTTAGTCACATCATAGAAAACCGGGATAACAAATTGCTTCGAATCTCGGTGGCGATCCGCTATAGCAGCCATTTCGCGCAAACACCACGTCGACTCGGAGAAACGGGGAGAGAAGACAACAATAGCAGCCCGTGAATCTTCAATCGCCCTCGGGAGCTCTTCCGGGACGTTTTCTCCTGTCTCGAGCCTCTCGTCATCCTTGAATGTGAAAATGCCCTTTTCGGTGAGATGTTTGTCAAGATGATCAATGAAGCCGTAGCGGGTGTCGGGGCCTCTGAAACTCAGGAACACATCGTATCTGTAGCTTTGACTTTGAGAAGACCTGACACTGCGGCGTCCCAGAAGGGCCCGGAGTGATTCCCAGAGGAGCAACACGCGCGGTATGAATATTGTGCCGAAAAAGACACCTGATACGAAAACATATAGCGCCCATAACCAATTGATGGCTGAAGCTGATGATGTCCTACTCTCACCTGACTCCATTTAATTTTCTGTCTCTATACTGAAGATTTTTCCAGTATCCTCACTTCCTCACTTCTCTCACTCACAGCAGCTCCAAGAATGGGTTTCACAGTTGGGAGAGAGAGAACTGAAGCTCAATTAGGAATTTGGTAAAAACTTTTGATTGAGGATTGATGAGTGATGATTGCCACCTGTGCCACTAATGACAGTATTGTTTTTGGGTCAAAGTATTACAGTGAAGTTGCTGACTTTAGATAATAAGACGAGAGAAAAAGGGAAAAATATTATGAAATTTTAAGACATTAAATTTTTTTTTTAATTTTTTGAAATTGTTGTGAACAATGACGATTTTAGAATTTTAATTCATATTTTAATAATTTTTCTTTTTAACTCATATTTTAAAATTTTTTCTTTTCTAAAACCACGTAAATGTAAATATTCCCAATAATGGTTGTGATTTATTAGCAAAAATCAGAGACACAGGTTTCACGAGAGGTAAAAAAAAAGGTCATTTTCAAGCTTGTTCCTGAAAAGTTGCCATCAACATCAAACTTGTTCACTTTGAGACATTTTTTTAAATAAAATAAAATAAATTGTGTATAAAAAAATAAAATCAATTTAAGAAGAGAGGAAAAAAAAATGAAAAAAGCAGACTCGTCGATCTAGAAAGAAAGGGAAGCGGCAATTAAGGATCTTGACGGAGAATAAGCAAAAGACGGTGGGGAGAAGCAAAGTGGAGGGAAGCGGCGGCTTCGAGGAAGATGGCAAAGGGTAGGCCCACCGTGACTCTTGTCGTAGCTTCTCAGCAGCACTGCCAGAAAACCAACCATCGTCACCACCAGTGAGAGTGAGTTCGCGATGAGCTTTGTGAATTTGTTTTAGAAGAGATGAAGGTCATTAATGGTTTGATGGTGGTTCGTGGTGACTTTCTGATGGGTGGTGGTGCGTGTAGTCAGTTGTTCCTAGTACGCATTGTCGTTTGGGGAAGATTGGGGGAATGACGATGACTTGACGACGACAAATCCAGCAACAGATTCCATGATGGAAGACGATGCTCAGACCAAATACTTGGAGGTGGAGACAATTTGGGGATAACCAAATTCATTTAACCACGATTCTTCAATGTGGGTAAAATATATGTGGTCCAGCATGGTCCATCAAGTGCATCACACACCAAACTTTGTTGCTTCTTGATTGTGGGCAAATAAATCTATGTGGTCCAGCCTAGTCCATCAAGTGCATTACACACCAAAGTTTGTTGTTGCATCAAAGTCTTCGCCCTAAAAAGATGTTTGAAAAAAATGTAACAAAAATATTGACGTTCACCAAAACGTCGTTAGATTTCAGTGCGCGATCAAATATAATTTATAAACCAAGTAAACCCCGAAAACGTAGTAAAGGGGGTTAACCTAGGTCGTTTCCCAAAGAAACAATTTAGAACCAAATCAATAGTTAAGTAAATCGGGGGGGTTTGTTGTTGATAGCTTGAAAGCAATAAAACGAGATTAAGATAATAATAATAAAGGCAATATCCTGCATACGGCGTTTCGAGATTAAGGATTAATTCTCATCGGTTCCTGATTAATTATCCATGAAAGGAGATGTTGTTTATTAGTTGAAATCTCTAACTAATATGCAATTTACTCAAGAAATTACGATTGTCAATCTCTTAAGCATTTGTTAATACAGGTATTAAAACCAAGATCTCAGCATTAAAACCCGTTTAATTAAGTACCAATTGCACAACGTAATCAAATCTGATTAGTTCTCCTTTAGTTCCTTAATCATAGTTAAATAAATCATACAATCGTCAAGATTCATTAACTTAGATTTAACCTTAACCATTAACGTGCAATCGCTATGTCATTAATTAAGGTGGAACGAGTCATGAGTATTCTTTAAGCGCAAGACCTCAAATTAATCTTAATCTTGAGTTACCGCATGCAAGATATTAAGAAATTACTCCTCCATGGTTGGAGGATTAAAACTCAAAGTAAATAAAGAGAAAGAAAGAGTAGATAAAGAGAAAGGAAAAGTAAATAACAATGGAAAAAGTAAATGATAAGGCAAGAGTAAATGAAAATAAAAAGAAATAACATGAAAGATAAAAGTAAAGGAAGAGAAAATGGAAAGAGTAAATAAACTTAAAGCAAGTAAAGAGAAACAAAGAAGTAAATAAAGAAACGGAAAGATGTAAATAGCAATGAAAGATTAAAGCAAATGAAAAGCAAGAAAGAGTAAATAAAGAGAATGAAAGAGTAGATGACATGAAGAAATGAAACAACCGAACTTGGAATTAATTCGGCAGAACTTCGTTACAAAGCTTTAAAGAAAACAAAGCACTTTAACATAGCCTAAGTGCTTTGAAATAAAATGTAAAAAGTGAAGAATATGGAAGGAAAAAGGAAGGGTTTTGGCCTAGGAGAGCTTAGGGAGAGGTTGGAAGAGGATGGGGGAAGAATGCCCCTAAGTGAATGCCTTGGCCACCTATTTATAGGTGTTTTTAGGGGGGAAATCGCTCAGCGGTTTAGCGCCGCCGCTCAGCGGTTTGGCGGTGGACGCGGTTTGCCAGCTGGTGAAGTTTCTGGAAGCTGGTCCGCTCAGCAGTTGTCCTGGTCCGCTCAGCGGACTGACTTGCACAGCAATCAGTAAAACTGCAATATCTTCATTTACAGACCTCCGATTGAGGTGATTCAAATTGCCACTTAAAGCTAAGAGATAGAGATACAACTTTGTATTTGACACCAAATCGATATTCAATCTCTATCATGGCTCAAAATCAATGGAAAAGTCAGTGTTAAAAATCCTCAGCTCATCTTTTAACCACATCTTTTTGGATTTGAATTTGATCTTGCATTCATTGGTCCAAATCTTCTCTTCACATCTTCAATGATCCTCTTGAACATTCATTTCCTGAAATCCAACATAGAAAAACTCCAAAAGAAATATTACATTTTAAGAGTAAAATAATGCCTAATCTTACCTTTTTCTTAATTTCTCTCAAAAGAGGACAATTTGTAAAAACATATTGATTGAGTGTTAAACCCTACACAATTGAGTATGAATTGCTCATTTATAGAGTAGTAAATTAAGGTATAAAATTGACTTATCAAATATGCCGAAAAAAGTTATAGAGATGACATAGAAAAAGTTAATGGCTGGTTGAATATTATCAATATAGATAAATTTCAGCTAAACTCACAATCAAATTGAGAGAACTAAAAAAAAAAGTGTGTAATAAAGTGAGGCCTTAATTACTATTTAATGCTTTCATTTAATTAAATATTAATATATAAAGAAAACTTTAAACTGTTATTAAATAATAATTAAACTTTTAAAATTATATTAATATTGAAAAAATTATTATTTATTTGTAATTAAGAATTAAGATTTAGTTTTTCATAATATTTAAATTCGTGTTCTTTGATGGCAGAGGTCTAGATCTTAAGGAATCTTTTCTTGTTGGACCTACTCCTTATTTATATTTTGAACAGCAAGTGGAGATTTTAAAATAGCAACTACTAAAAGGAGGAGGAGAATTCTTTGATGCATTAAGCTAAAAGAGGTGCATCACGCACCTTGTCATTAAAACAGGGGGTATCTTGGACCATGATTTATTCTAGTGTTGATTTATGTTGAAAATTCAATAATGGCGGTTTAACATTTATGTGGTTTTGGAGGGGAAAAAATTCCAAAATATAGGTTGAAAAGAAAAATTACTAAAATATGGGCTACAATTCTGAAATCATCATTGTTCAGAGTAATTTTAGAAAATTGAAAAATTAAAAAAAAATTTAAATGTCTGAAATCGCCACAGACAAGAGAAGGATGATTTATGTACATACTGATCTCGCAGATCCCAGCCGCTCAAAGTGAACAAAACCACCATAGCACTCCTCCATCGGCGAACCTTCTCTGAATCTTGTCCGAATCTCGCTTCGTGCAAAGCAAAGGCCTCCTGGCACGGCCCCTTCTGATGCCAAACGTCAGGAGGATCCACACCATAATAAATTGGGATAACAGTTTGCCCTAATTCGGGGTTTTGACATTTATATGGGCTTTGGGGGAGTAAAATCCGAATTTATGGGTCAAAAAAATAAAATTACAAGTGTATGGGGCTAAAGTCTGAAATCACCACATGTCAGGGAGATTTTAGAAAATAAAAAAAAAAGGTGAAATTGACACAAGTTATGGAGATTTCAGAAAATTCTGAAATCGGTGGGCCATAGGCGCAGTGGAGTGGGAATCCGTGTGGGAGACAACAGTGGAGTGGGGGGACAGGGGAGTGGGAATCTGCTAGGGAGATGACACGTGGCAGACGAATTTCAACCATTCATCCATTTCTCTTCACTTCTTCTCCTATATTTGGTCCCCCACAGACCGAAAATACTTCATTGCTTCCCCTCTTTTTTTTTCCTCCACTGCTGATTGCTTTCTTCTTCTTCTTCTTTTTTTGCCTTCACTTCTGCTATCACATTTCATATTTTTTTTGTTGCATCCATTATACATTTTCTCATACTTCTTTGCTGGTATAATTTTAATCTTATGAATTTTATGTACATAATTTTTTTTTACTTTTCATTGTACTTTTAACTTATTTATTTTACATTTAAGTTATTATTTTTTTCATTTCAAACCGGTTGTAACGATGACACTGTAAATTTTGTATCTACAGTTTAGAAAAAAAAATCATCACGATGGCGAGAAGGGGAGATGACACTATGGACCCATTGTTACACATTTCTGAAAATATCCTACAAGATAATCAGGTTTATATTTATATTATTATTATTATCATTATCATTTATTCTCTTTTATTATTATTATTATTATTATTATTATTATTGTTATTATTATTATTACTACTTATATATATATATTTTATTATTATTATTATTATTTATATATATACATAGATGTAGCGGCATATATAATTAAGCTATATATATATTATTTTATTATTATTATTATTATTTATATACATATACATATACATATAATTTTATTATATATATATATATATATATATATANTACCACCGTGATTGTTTTATTTATTTAGTTTAAATAAATAAAGAAAGTAATAGTAGGATGTGATATATCAATAGGGAATTGGATTCCTCCAGCTACTCCGTTTTAAAATTTTAATGTATTTTTTACAGTTTTAAATATAAAGTTGTGAATAAGTATACACAATCATTTTTATTTATTTTTTATCATCTATTTATTAATTAATAATTATTTAAATGGTTAACCCTAACTCTTAACTTAACCCTAACCCTTAACTTAACCCTAATCCTTACCCTAGCCCTAACCCTTACCCTAAACCCTAATCATAACTCTTACCCTAACCCTGAACCTAACCCTTAACTTAACCCTAACTCTTACCCTAACCCTAACCGTAACTCCCTGATCATATTATATACAATATCTAATGCCAATTGTCACTGATACAGGTTGCACGGCAGTTGCGGACTAGACACGGGGCCATTGAGCCACCGAACGTCCTCATACATCCGTATCTACAGAATGCCGGTTTACTACAAGTGTCCTTGCTAGGCCATATTGGGGTGAACCAAGGACTTATTTCTACTCTTGTCGAGCGGTGGAGACCAGAGACCCACACATTTCATCTCCCACATGGTGACTGTGCCATCACGCTGGAGGATGTGAACATGATCCTTAGGATCAGGTCAGAGGGCGAAGCTGTAACCACCACAGAAATTGTGTTTATGAGACCAGGTCTTATAAACTTATGCCATGAACTTCTTGGAGTCATACCTGGTCCTGAAGATATAGACAAGTCGTTTATTAATTCGGTTTGGTTGAATAAAAATTTTGGCCCTGATATCCGCGACGACATTAACCAGTACGACATGGGTCAGATATTGATATGACATGCGCGTGGGTACATTCTGCGTCTGTTTAACAGTATATTTTTCTGCGATAAGCATGGCAGCTGGATCCATTCAAAGTACTTGGCCATCCTTAGAGATTTGGGTGGCCTAGGAAGATATAGCTGGGGTTCAGCCATTTTAGCCATGCTTCAAAGAGCATTGTGTCGCGCTTCGCGTGCAAACTGTAGAGGAATAAGTTATATAACCAAATAAGATAAAAATTAAAATTATGACTTTGACTTCCGAAAAGTTTTTTAGAAAAATATCATAAATATTATTATTTTTTTATTTGTCCATCTTTCTATTTTTGTATTTTCACAATTATTTGTCCACTTTCTAAATTTATACCACATTAAATATTTTATTTTATACTATATCCCTATTAAAAAATATTATCTCTCATGTTTATACACTACTAATAATTTTAACTACCTTTATTAACTCTATATTAATTAAAGACAATTGTATAAAGCACTATCAAATTTTTCTTACTTTCATGTTTTTCAATCATTTTCTTAATACCTGCAATCAACACAAAGTGAACACTAAAAAACAACGAAGGGAGTATCATTCGAAGAAGTCCTTAGTCTCACCTCATGTGAAAGCAGAAAAAATAACAATTACTCCCCTCTTCCCGCACCTTTCTCTCTCCTTTTTGTTTTTATGATTTTGCTTATATACGTAGAGCAATTGTTAAGGAATTAATAATAAAAAGTTTAAGAGTTTTTTAATACATTCAATGTGTTAAAGTTTTAAAGAGAATATATCTTTTTAATAAGAAATTTCTATTATTTATTGAGTTTAATTTCTATCAACTGACCGTATAAAGTTTTTTATACTCTTATCTAATCAAATCTCTTGATATATATGACTATTGAAAGAGTGAGAGAAAATGTCAATCGCTTATGCTAATGTGACAAAATTTGATTGGTTAACAATTTTTTTACACTGTTAGTAGATAAAAATTAAAATTTTTTATTTATTCCCTTGACCAGTAACTTTTTTTTTGGATATGTTGTTAAAACTTGTTAAACCATGAGCACTCCAATTTTATGTATTTCTATGATAAATTTTTTCCTTGACTTGTGACCATTAGATGCCAAAAAAAAAAAGTGAGATCAATGATAGACAACCATCTGAACTCTGATGTTCAGTTTATGGTAGAACATTGTATAAGCTTCTCATAACAAAACCAAACGACCAAACAATAACACACTGAAGTTGTTGGTGATAGGCGAAACACAGAATTTGTAGTGAACAATGAAAGAAACGAAAAATGACATAGAAAATTTGTTCACGCAGTTCACCTAAATTGGCTACCTCTGCGACTGTAGAGCAGCTACAGTTCCTTCTTATTGAATCAGTTTTGGATGCAGAAAACAATAAGATACAAGGTTCCTCTTTCAGTCCTAGGTTACAATTTTCAGAAGTAACTATTTATAGGGTAGCAACCAAACCCTATGAAATACCCAAAAAAAACCCCAAACCTAGAAAATGAGCCACAATTCTCAACAATCTCCACCTTGGCGAATTCTCCAGCCCTTGTGAAGTGCTCTTGGTTTGATCCTGGGGATTTGGGACTCCGTTCTTCAACACTGAGTAATGTGCAACAAATCCAAGCAATGCTTGAACTTGTCACTAGTGACTGGCTTGGCCAATATATCAGCTGCATTCTCTGAAGTGTGAACCTTCTTGAGTATTACCTGCTTGGACACCACCAACTCCCTGATCTTGTGGAACTTCACCTCAATGTGCTTGGTTCTAGCATGATACACTTGGTTATGTGCCAAGTAGATAGCCCCTTGACTATCACAAAACAGCTGAACTCCACCTTGCTCAACACCCAACTCCTTAACTAGTCCTGTAACCCATAATGCTTCCTTTGCAGCTTCAGCTACTGCCATGTACTCTGTCTCAGTTGTAGACATCGCCACTAGAGGTTGAACTGACGACTTCCAGCAAATTGGTCCACCTGCAAGTGTAAAGACATACCCTGTAGTAGACCTCCTGTCATCCAGATCACCTGCATAGTCAGAATCCACATAGCCCACAACTGTTGGAACATGTGTTCCCCCGCTGAACATGATACCTCTATCCACTGTACCCTTCAAGTACCTCAAGATCCACTTGAATGCCTCCCAATGCTGCTTCCCCGGCTTGGACATGAACTTGCACACTTGACTAATAGCATGTGCCAAATCCGGTCTTGTACAAACCATAACATACATCAAACATCCAATAGCACTAGCATAAGGAATTTTCGACATACCTTCTAGCTCTGCCTCAGTCTTCGGACATTGTTCCAAAGACAACTTGAAATGATTGGCCAGTGGAGTGCTTACCGGCTTCGCTTTGCTCATGTAAAATCTGTCTAGGACACCTTCAACATAGCTCTTTTGAGATAGCCATAGCTTCCTAGCTCCTCCGTCCCTATGAATTTCCATCCCAAGAATCTTCTTGGCAGCTCCCAAATCTTTCATATCAAATTCATTACCGAGCATGACCTTCAAATCATTTACATCATGTAAATGATTAGCAGCAATCAGCATATCATCAACATACAATAGCAGAAAAATATTAGAGCCATCATCAAGGTTCCTCACCCACACAACAGTCATTCTCACATCTTCTATACCCAATCTTCAGCATGTAGGAGTCAAACCGCTTGTACCATTGCCTCGACGATTGCTTCAAACCATACAAGGACCTTTTCAACTTGCAAACAAGTCCCTACCTGGTGTCATTGAACCCCTCTGGCTGCTCCATATAAATCTGTTCATCTAAATTCCCATGGAGGAAAGTTGTCTTGACATCCATCTGCTCCAAGTGCATATCTCTACTCGCTACCAAAGCCAATACTGCCCGGATAGAAGTGTGCCTAAGATCTCATCATAATCAATCCCCTTCTGCTGTAAGTACCCCTTTGTTATAAATCGAGCCTTGAACTTTTCCCCTTCTTTTTCTGATAATGCTGGCTTCTTTTTGTAGACCCACCTGCAACCAATAGCCTTCTTTCCTGGTGGCAGTTGAACGACATCCCATGTCTCATTCTTCTTCATTGACTCCATCTTCTCCACCATAGCACCCATCCATCTATACTTTTCTGGGCTAGACATTGCCTCACGAAAAGTGGAAGGATCCCCTGCACTAGTAAGAAGAGCATAAGCAGCCAAATCCTCAAACCCATACTTGGTTGGAGGAGTAATACGACGCCGCTCCCTGTCACGAACAAGACTGTACTCGTGCACTCCACCTGAATCTGGCACCCCTTGTGCGCTAGTGCCTGGTTTATCATGTGGTTGTTCTACAATCGAACTGGGGCTCACAGATGGCCCATCAAGCTCCACCTGAATCTTGTCCCCCCTCCTGGACTCTCCAATATCTGTTTCTGGCATAACTGACATCTGTAGCTTGTTCAACATGGACTGTTCATCAAACACAACATCCCTGCTGACCACAATCTTTTTGTTTATAGGATCCCACAACCTGAACCCCTTCACACCTTTATTATATCCAATAAAGACACATTCTTGTGACTTGGGATCAAGCTTTGATCTATCCTCACTAGAAATATGAGCATATGCAGGACAACCAAAAATCCTTAAATGATTGAGATCAATATGATTACTTGTCCAAACCTCTTCTGCAACCTTTCCATCCAGTGAAGCCCGTGGCGATCTGTTGACCAAATAGCATGCCATATCAACAGCAGCTGACCAAAAACCTTTTGAAAGACCAACATTCAAAGACTTATTCATCCTTTCTGCTAAGCCATTTTGCTGTGGCGTCTTCCTCACAAAAAAGTGCCTCTGAATCCCATTCTTTGCACAGAACTCCATGAATTTCCTGTTAGTGTACTCTGTGCCATTATCAGACCGCAAATACTTGATTTTTTGCTCTATTTGGGTTTCTACCTCAGCTTTCCATAGCTTGAACTTGGCAAAAACCTCGGATTTATATTTCAAAAAATAAACCCACATCTTGCGACTAAAATCATCAATGAATGTCACATAATACCTGGAACCCCCAATGGAGGGCACCTTTGTTGGCCCCCAAACATCAGAATGGACATAGTCTAGGATTCCCTTTGTGTTATGCTTGCCAGTCTTAAAACTCACCCTACATTGTTTCCCAAGATAACAATATTTGCACAATCCAATTGTGCAACTGCGTACTACCACCAGCAAGTTCCTCTTATGCAGTGTCATCATACCTTTTTCACCAATATGACCCAAGCGCATATGCCACAGTTGGGTTGCATCATTATCAATTTCAACTAATGCAGCATCACCCACAACTGTGTTCCCCAACAGTTTGTAAATATTCCCTGCAGTCCTCTTTGCTTTCATCATAGTCATTGCACCCTTGCTCACCTTCAAAATATCCCTATCTCCATCAGACCGGAATGAGTAACCATTCGCTTGGGGAGTTCCAAGATATATTAAATTCTTCTTCAATTCAGGAACGAAACGCACCTCACCCAATACATGCACACTACCATCATCCAATGCAATTTTAATTTGCCCAATTCCAGTGATTTGACAAGACTTATCATCACCTAAATAAACAACACCAAAATCACCTAAACTGAATGACATAAACTAGTCTCGGCGCGGCGTCATATGGTAAGAGCACCCAGAATCAAGAATCCATGCACCGGTGCACTTTACTGATGAAACACAAAGTAAATCATCTGCACTGCAAGAACCATCAGACTGAACCACATTTACTGAATTACTACCACCACCTCTGTTTGGACAAACCCTTTTCCAATGACCAACCTGTTTGTGGCGGTAACACTCCGATGTCAATCTATCCTTCGACTTAAACCTCTTCTTTTTCCCAGAAGTTGTTGCCTTATCCTTGTCTCGGCCATGTTCTGCAGCCTCTTTAACAAACAGACCTTCACCCAGACTACCTCCACCTTCCTCTGCACCGTTGCGACGTTGTGCGTGTTGCAAAAGGGTAGATGAAATTGAATCCAGCGTGACAGAATCCTTACCGTAAGAGAGAGTGGTCACCAATTGATCGTAGGAACTCGGTAAGGAGCACAACAAAACGATTGCCTGTGCCTCGGAGTCGATCTTCACACCGAGTCTCGACAGTTTGGCGGCGTTTTTATGGAACCCCGTTACGTGAGCCTGCAAATCGGCCCCCTCCTGCATCTTCAGGCTGTAAAAACGTTGTTGTGCGCACACCTTACTCATCAGCGTCTTGGACATGTACTGTTTCTCCAATTTCTCCCAAACCTCCTTCAGAGTCGTCACGTCCAGGATGTGATTCATCACGTCGTCGGTGACACAAAGTCTTATCAATCCCGCGGCCTTCGCTTGCATCTCTGCCCAGTCGGAAGCATTGACATCTTCCGGTTTCTCGTCGCACAACGCCTTCTGTAATCCCTGTTGCACCAACAGATCCTTGATCCGTACCTGCCACAATCCAAAATTGCCGGTTTCATCGACCGCGTCACATCGAATTTCGGCCCTACGGAATTGGACGTCATCTGATACCAATTGTTGGTGATAGGCGAAACACAGGATTTGTAGTGAACAATGAAAGAAGACACAAATGACACAGAAAATTTGTTCACGCAGTTCACCCAAATTGGCTACCTCTGCGACTGTTTAGCAGCTACAGTTCCTTCTTATTGAATCAGTTTTGGATGCAGAAAACAATAAGATACAAGGTTCCTCTTTCAGTCCTAGGTTACAATTTCCAGAAGTAACTATTTATAGGGTAGCAACCAAACCCTATGAAATACCCAAAAAAAACCCCAAACCTAGAAAATGAGCCACAATTCTCAATAGAAGTCTACATTGTTGCTCTCTACTTCTTGTCCATGAAAACTTACCATCCGTTTAATGTTTGACAGGCCTTTAGTTCATTTAAGCCGAGCTAGTTGCCCTTCGCCGCCAAACCAAGCATGAACAAGAAAAGAGGAAAAGAGCAGGAATATCAATCCAAATCAATGTTCAAAAACCATATTATCAGGGAAGCGGATCAACCAGAAAAGAAAAAAAAAAGAAGAATTCTCAATCCTTATGATGATGCAGAAGATTGAAGCCAACCAATCTGCAATGTAATTTCCCCCGTACTCCTTCATATGAGTAGGAGTAGCAGAAATGAACAATAACAAACGTACTGAAGAGGCCTCATCATATGAAAGAAACAATTATCCTGAATGGATGAAGGTTAAAGAAGGATAATTAATTAATCAATTACCTAGGGGTAGATGCTTTATGCTTTCACTCTGGCTGGCCTATCTAAAGACCCAAATTTGAGAAATTATTTTCCATTTGCTCTGCTTCCTTCTGTCGTTTTCCTCTTCCTCAGTAATCAACTAATTATAAGGAAGCTAGATTTTAGGCCCTGATTTGCTACAGCTTGCACGTTCATAAACAAAGGGAGGGCGCTCTACTTGAATAACCTCATCATTTCTCTGCCGCTTATTCTTTGATTTCGCAGCTTTGATGTTTAAATTCCTCTTCTTCATTTCTTTATATTCAAATATGACTGAGCTTTAAATGTGTGATACCAGCTCCTGTTTTCGCAAAATGACAATGTACCAGAGAGATATAGATTAGCCAAAGATGTCCTAGTTTTGAGCGTTGAATCGTGTCCAGTTCTAAATGAAGTGGCATATGGAAGCATTCTTCGGTGTGTTCACTTTCAAAAGAAAGATAGAAATTGTTGGCTTCAAAACAATTCCTAAAACAAGTGATGACAAACATTGTGTGAAATCTCTAATGAGTTTGTGTAAGTGTTTTAGATTTGTCTAAATAGCATAGACCCAACACAAGCTAAACAAAGAAATTTGTCCACCACGATCCTTGACCGACGAATGAATTAAAAATAAAGAAAAGGATTGACCCAAATATGTCACAGCAAAACAGATTTGCTGCTGCTATAAAAACCATTATGTTTCTCCTTCCCTCACGGACCTTGAAGCAGAAGAAGCCCATTTGAATACAAAAGAAAAATGCCAGGAAAGACAATCACATATACAAAGGAAAGGAATGAGTAAGCAAGAAGGCTACATCTCTTTCAAGAAGAACCAGCGGTAGACTTTTTAAGACAACTCATACAAGGACAAGGACAAATCTAAGCAAAGGAAGAATCATAAATCAATGAAGAATGGACAGCTAAGCAACAAGGATGACACCTTACAACGTTCAGAAAGTTGCAACATTCAGATTTCATCCTTATTCTCGTTTAAATAGCCAAGAGCAAGAAGAGGATCATTCAGAAAAAAAAAGTGTGTTCAGAACCCAAGCTAGAGCTGCAAGCTATTTCATCTTCTTTCTTTTTCTCAAATCATCAATCTAAAAAAACACTTGTTCAAATTTGTAGAAGAGCTAATATGCTCATATGTTTGTTTCTGGTTAGAGTGAAAAGACAAGAGTGAGTCATTGAGAGATTTTTGCAAAACCCTAGATCATTCTTTGTGTCTTTTTTGTTTGAGAGTTCTGAGAAAAGGCTATGGATTAGTGTTTTGAAAAAGCCATTTGCATTTGAGAGGTTTTTGTGAGTGTTTGTATTTAGGAGATCTTGAGTGCTTGAGATACTCTTTTCGGCATTGGTGTTTGTAAAAGAAATTCATCATTGAAGAATAACTCACCACTTGTGGTAGGGACTGGATGTAGATTCCACATTGGAATTGAACTAGAATAAACCTTCTGTGTGGTTATCTCTTCCCTTATTTTGTGCTTTTGATTCAGTTTTCTGCTTTAACTTATCTTTTAGAAACTCAAAGATCTTGATGATCTTGTCTCCCTGAGTTTCAAGAGATTTTCGAACTGACAGAAAAAGTTTTTTAAGTGTGCAGAAATTAATAGCTTCAATTCAACCCCTTTTCTCTAAGCCATCTTGAACCATCAATTGATATCAGAGCATGGTTTTAACAAATCAACCTTAACAACGTGGAGAAAAGATCCAAATAGTGTTTGGACTAAGGGTGTCAAAATAGGCCCGGTCCGTTTATCCGGTTAAATGGACGGACTTTACATGCAAAAAATAGGCCTGCGAAAATTTGAAAAAAATTGGACTGGCCCGTTTAGGTCCGGCTCGTTTGGCCCACAGACTAGCCCGTGAGCCCGTGAAATTTTTTTAATTTTTTAAATAATTCTTTTTGTATTTTTTGAATTTTTTTTGATTTTTTTGAATTTTTGAATTTTTTTTAAAAAAATAAACGGGCTAGCGGGCGGCTTGTTTAGGCCCGCGGACCGACCATAAACGAGCCGGACCCTAAAAATACATATTTTTTGCCCGAACTAGTCCAATGCAACCTTGCTGAAGGGCAATCCATTGCTCAACCACCATCCTTCAATGGATCAAACTATCCATACTGGAAGGAAAGAATGAGAATATTCATTCAACTAACTGACTACGACATCGGGAAAACCATCACCAGAGGACCTACCATACCTATGAAGACAATCAATGAAGATGGAAGGGATAGAAAAATGCCAAAAACTGAAGATGAATGGACAACAAAGAAAAAAAAAGAAAATTGAAACAAATGCCAAAGTCATCAACCTAATGTTGTGTGCCATTAGTTTTGAAGAATATCACAAAGTATCAAGATGCACAATAGCAAAAGAAATATGGGATAAGCTTCAAATAACTCATGAAAGAACAAAACAAATCAAGAAAAACAAGATTGACATGTTCACATAAGAGTATGAACTATTCAAGATGAGGGAGAATGAAAACATTAATGAAATGTTCGAGAGGTTTGTTGTTATCATTAACAACCTAGGCATGGCTGGAAAAACCTTTCCTGCTGAAGAACTAGTAAGAAAAATACTAAGGAGTCTTACTAATCAATGAACTTCCAAGATTGTTGTCATTCAAGAAGGAAGACATATTGAAACTCTTACCTATAATGAGCTAAGAATTGCCTATGAAACCATCCACCCCAAAAGCAACAAAAAGAAAAAAAGGAGATTTCTCTAAAAACCAAAATTATAGAATAAGCAAAATATGATTTAGACATGGATATACTTGATGATGATGAGTTTAGTCTATTCACAAGAAGAATGGCTAGGCTTTAGAACAAAAGAGGAAACAACAAGAGAACAAGTGGAACCAGAAAAGAAGCAAATAGAGCTGACTTCAAAAATGATGTTATTTGTCACTACTGCAAATAAAAGGGACACTTCAAAAGAAAATGCCCACTTCTTCAACAAAAAATATGGAGGAAGAAAGGCAAAAGGAAAAAAGGGACTCCTATTAACTTGGGAATGAAAGCAAATGCTAAAAAGTAAATTTGTTTCTATCTGCAATGTATGCTAGCCTCTGGTAGAAGGGCGTGAGGAGAGATGTCTCTCGATCCTCGATTCAAGGGACTGCAAGCTCGACCTTACTTCACCAGGATAAATCCTCGCGGTTTCGGGTATGCTAAAACCTAGATACTGTATATCTTAGGGTACGCACACCCTTAATCTGAATAGAATTAAATGTAATTGCAGGGATGCTGACCCTATATAATACTGAATATAATATGTGGGGACGCTGACCCCTAGGGGGGACGCTGACCCCATATACTAGTGAATATATATGTACGTTAACTGAGTTGAGTCCTCTACTCTAAGGCATGTTGTTTATGAAGTCTTTTAGTTTGGGTGAGCTAGATTGATTACCATAGTTGTTAGATAATTATCTTACTGTTAATGGAAGGTAGTATCCTAGCCAGTTTATGCTTTAGTCTTGTTTCTCATCCAGCACTAAGGATTGTAGTCTTGTGCTTAGGGAGGTTCCTAGGAAAGAGATGTGTGTCACAATGGACAGCTTAAGTACCAAGTCTTTCCTAGCGAGATCCTTCCCTTAGCTAGGAACCTCCCTTAACCGGAGTCTTTATTAGGGTTTGTTATTTAAGCCTAACCAAACAATTCTAAAATTCTATAAATAGAGGGATCTGGGGACAAATCAAGGGGTGATTCATTGATTACCAAATACTCACAAGTCCCCTGACGACAACAGCAGTACGTGAAAACCCAATGTATGACATCTCTCTTTACTTTTCTGCATTTTGCTTCTTGTTTCAGTAGGAGTAGTTCTTAGTTCCTAGTTCTTTAATATCACTTGTACACTCCTTTGCTTTCGCAAGGAAATTGTATTTTAGAATCACCCTTCTGTGATTATAAATAAAGTATTTCAATTTCACTTATCCACTGCTTGCATTCTAAAATCAAGCTTTGTTCTTTACCAATAACTCATAATCGCTTGTCCCGCCTTAAAACAATCTTTTACGTTTGCGCCAAGTAATTCCCTGGAATTATTTCATGTAAAACAGTTAATAAACCTTATCAACTTATCTAAGCATGGGTTAGAATGATTATCTAATTATGGGTTGTCAATCTTATCTAGGTGCCACAATGTTTAACTCAATCTTTGACCAAGATTTGACAAAGTTTGAGTTAACAAATATCTAACAAAAATGAACATCAAGAGCCTCTTTGATGTACTAGAGCTTGTAGTTGACAATATCTTTGCACAAATTTCATCCTATTAAGCTTAAGCTATTTAAGACGGACGAATGATGTAGAAGTGAGACAGATTTAATGGAGACACATCACCACCTTACCTCAATTGTCTCCATTAGAAATCTTACACGAGGAACTAACTTGTTATCCTTTAATTTGTCAAAAATCAATTTGGCTAATTTTTTTTAAGAAGACTAATTTGGTGGACTTCAAATTCTAAAGAGAATGATATGAGGTATTGCACAAACATTAAATATAAATCTAAATTAATGTAACATTACCTTTTATTTAATAAAAATGGTTAAATCTCTCCCGTTTGATAAATATTTCTATGGCCCACTAACCCGGACCGGCCCGAATTCGGGCCGAATTGGACTCGATGTTAATTGGACCCGATTTTAAACAAGTCTAAAAATAATCCGATTTTAATTCATACTAGGTTCGAGTTTAGTCTTGGGTCACTAGACCTGACCCCTTGCACTACTATTATGCATTTTTTTTTCCTTCCCATCCCATAGCCCAACCCAATTTCACTCTCACTCAGCCCAATTTCACTGATGAGCCCAATTTCAACCATGTCTATTGTAATTAAACCATGTCTATTTTCGGTGTTTAAAAATCTATTGTTGTGCACTTATTATTATTATTTTTTGTTTATGTTTCATTAAAATTATGAAAGTTTGAATGGGAATGCTAAGGTTATAAATTTTATCTCATTTTGTTGTAGTGTTTGAAATTATGAGTGTTTAGTTAGGAAAGATAGTGTTTAGTTTGCAATTTTTTTAACTTTATTTTTTAATGGATGTTATTTTTTATTTTGAAGTTTGAGATAGCTTTGACCCGTTTTAGGTCCGGTCCAAACCTGGGTTTTAACTCGGCCCAAAGATAATCGGGTCTATCAGGTTTAGGGTTGGGACCGAGTCCTCAAAATTGATCCGGTCTAAATATAGGGTCGAGTTCGGGTAAAGGCTAATCTGGCGCAACCCGACCCATGTACACCCCTAGCTAGAATGTATGGACCATGATGCTCACCAACTTAAATTCAAAAACCCTCACTCTTTTGTCTTACTACCACTTCATCTTCCATTCGCATGGGAGAGGAAGGTGATTGTCCAAAAAAAAGAAAGAGTAGGAATGACAATAGGGTGGGGTGGGGTGGAGTGGGGGCAAAAAGTAACTACATTAATCAAATTAATCAATTAACAAACACATGATACAAATAAGAGAATTAAATCCAACATTCAAACCTCTTAAAATTAAATCCCAACTAAAATTAATTTTTCTTTACTAATATTACTATATTTCTAAGGTTTTATTTAAGGTTATAAATTTTTTAAATTTATATGACTATAATTAATTTAAACATTTTATATATTGAGTACACGTAAATATGGGGAAGTCACCTTGCATCTTTCCCATTTAAAAAGCGAATATTGAAAATATCCATTCCATTACTTGCGAAAAAAAACTTTCTCCCATATCCACTCCATTATGGGTATTACCCATGGATATTCTAAAGTGTCGATAAAATTGTCGAGCCTAATTTAGAGGGCAGAACTTAGAACAGGAAAAAAAAACTCAACCAAAAATCCAAAAAACTCAAAACCAATCCCGAAATTCCAATTCACCAAACCAGCCCGAAATTCCCTCCCTCCTTTACCGTCTTTTCTCTCCCTCCTCTCTCTCTCTCTCTCTCCCCGTAACATATCATCAAATAGTTTAAACGCACCAGAAAAAGTAACGTCAAAAAAGAGAGAGAAAGAGAGACCCCCCACCCTTTGTGAATTGAAATTGAATTGAATTGAATTGAATTGAATTGACATGGCTGGGTACAGGGGTGAGGACGAGTACGATTACCTCTTCAAGCTGGTTCTGATCGGCGATTCGGGCGTGGGGAAGTCCAACTTGCTCTCTAGGTTCACTAGGAACGACTTCAATTTGGAGTCCAAGTCCACCATAGGTGTTGAGTTCGCTACCAAGAGCTTGAATATTGACGGCAAGGTCGTTAAGGCCCAGATTTGGGACACTGCTGGCCAGGAAAGGTCTCTTTTTCACTCCATTTCCTTTCTTAATTATTCGTTTTCAATTCATAGGTTTTTAATTAATGTCCTTTTTTTTTGAAGGAATTGCTATTTTTCTGTTTTTTTTTGGTTTGAGCTGTGATTGTTGCTTGGAGCACTGTGTTGCTTTGGTACTGTAAAGTATGATCATTTCTTTAGTTTTTGTTTCTCATGTTTAGTCGTCATGAGTTTGGAATGTCGACACTGTCTCAATTGATTGATGAAGGGAAAAGTAGTTGGCTTGTTATTTTCGAATTTATAATCTGAATTGCTGAATTGCAGTATGCAATATGTTTCCGAAGACAGCATCTGTGGATTTTTGTACTTCAAAATTATCGCTAGACTGGATAATATTTTGTACTTCAACTCATAATTCATTGGTTTGGCCTCTCATGTCAACTCGTGAAAAAAAAAAATACACATTGCAACATCATCAAATGTTGCATTGCATCAAATGCCTTTTTGATGACTGTTTAAGGGATCTATCCTACATCACAACAGTTGCATTTTTTTCTCATCCCATAGTGTTTCATGCAACTTCAATGTGCTACGTTATCTAAAATTAAAATATGAAACTACTACCAGGGAATTCTGGGAAACAAGCTAAAGCTCATCAGTTTTGGGTGTTAGCTTTTTGAGAAATATGGCAGTATTGTAAAGCCAAAAATACTTTCTATCAATTCCATGGTATTTCTTCCTTCATTAAAGTAATATTCTTGGTTACTGTGAAGTTTTGATGGTCATTGTCATTCATGTTAACTTCAAGCTTCCTGATATGCCCTTAAAGGGCAACTTCCACAAAGGAATGCCAGCTTTATTTTCAGCTTCATTGCCGTAATCCAGTTGCATAAAAAACAGAGATGAAGTATATTTCCAGACTTACTTTCTGACCAGGGACATATGGAAATTGGTATGATGGCATCTAAGTTGTATCAATGAGGGTTTCTTTGTCCTGTTTTGGTTTACATGTAAATCAATCAGTGCTTTCTTTCTGTACCTCTTTTGACTGCATGTAACTGTTTTTGAGCTTTAAAATGATTTTATTATCTGCACTTGAAATGATTCACCAACTATTGGAAAAATGATTCTTGTCCTTGTTAATAAACAAATAGTTCTTACGAAGTTGTAAACTGGCACTTCTCTGTGGTATTATTATTTGCATAGCTAAGATTGGGTCTTAAGGAACTATTAATATCGTATCATTTTGAAGGTTACTTAACAGTATTGAAGACTAAATAATTGTAAGGAGTAACATGAAATTGCAACTTCTTGGCTTGCCTCGCTTTATGGCTTTTAGTTGTAATTTAGTGGTTTTTACTGGCATGTTAAAGCAACCATAAGAAACCTGAATATGTATGTAATGTGTAAATATTTACATTTCTGTTTATGGCAGTCCTACTGGCTCTGAATGCATCTGTATCTTTGTAAATCTAATGGTGAACTCCTGTTTAATTTCTATGCGGTCTTTTCATGGCTAGGATGCAGCTGATTACTTGGTTCAAATGTATCC
The DNA here is from genome assembly GCA_003254905.1 of Nissolia schottii. Classification (NCBI taxonomy): domain Eukaryota; kingdom Viridiplantae; phylum Streptophyta; class Magnoliopsida; order Fabales; family Fabaceae; genus Nissolia; species Nissolia schottii. Next base: position 23,438 of record QANU01032482.1, read on the forward strand.
TACATTAATATTTATATACTTTCTACACTTACTAGATATATGGAGGAAATAGGTAATGAGCTCAATCTAGTTGCATTGACTCCCAGAAATTTGGATTCCTTCTCCCTTTACAATCACTGATTATCACTTAGAAAAGAGCAAGGAGTGAAGAGAAAGATAGTTAGCTAGATTGCCATCTCGGTTAGATGATATTATGCATTTATGCCACATCTACTCATTGGTAGACTGGTAGTCTTTCTAGGAAACATCATTTCATGCAAAATATGTTCTGCTGAGGTTATTCTAATCTCGTGAAATTATGAAGCATACTCTCTGACTTTGGTGATTAGAGTACAGAAGAATTTGTCTGATGGAATGTTTATGATGAAACTGAGTTGGTGAATAAATTTCCATTGCATTATATTAGAAAGCACAAAGTACCATTACAAATGAGTGGAGAAGTGTCGTTATGGGTGTGCTAACTTAACTATTACTTCCACTCACTTGAATTGTGTGTTTCTGTAATAGGTACCGTGCCATTACTAGTGCCTACTACCGAGGAGCCGTTGGTGCCTTACTTGTGTATGATGTAACACGCCATTCTACATTTGAGAATGGTGCAAGGTGGTTGAATGAGTTGAGGGATCACACAGACCCCAACATTGTGATCATGCTAATTGGAAACAAGTCAGATCTTCGACACCTCATTGCTGTCCAAACGGAAGATGGGAAATCTTTTGCAGAGAAGGAGTCTCTCTACTTCATGGAGACTTCTGCTTTGGAAGCAACCAATGTTGAAAATGCGTTCACCGAGATTCTTTCTCAAATATACCGCATTGTAAGCAAGAGAGCCGTCGAGGCCGGTGAAAATGGCAACGCTTCAGCTGTCCCCTCTAAAGGAGAGACAATAAATGTGAAGGAGGATTCTTCAATTTTGAAGAGATTTGGATGCTGCTCAAACTAAATGGTTCATCGGTGGCGGGTGGTTTTCATAGCCTGTGCCGTCTTGTAAATGCTTGCTTACACGTGAATTGCGGTATCATCTTGTAGAAAAAGGCTAGGCTTACATATTGTTTTCGATTTTGTTAACAAGCATCCACATGCAGGATTTATGTTTGGTAAAACTATCATTCTAGAAACGTATTTGAAACAAATTGATTTACCCAAGTTTGCATAGGTCAAGTTTTATTTGCAGGATCTTGATATTTGCTATGCTCCAATACGGTGCAGCTAGTAAAAGTTTGAATCTCTTTTAAGAATTACGTTTCAAAGCATGGAAGATCTTGTGGTTAGTTTTGTTAGAAGGGTAGTACGGAGGTTACAAATGAAAATCTTATTCGCAGTTTTACCTATAGATTGCGGAACTCTCTATTCTTATAGCTGTTAATCCCAATTTTGAGGATAATATACTGATGCTAACAGTAAAGAGACATCGGAAAATAATTCGTGTGAGAATACCAATTAACTCATACTTTTATAATTCAGACCCAAAAAAAAAAAAAAACTTCTATAATTGAATAAGTTGAACTTGAAAGGATATTTTGCAATCTTAACAAAAGAAGAAATTAAGAGACGCCTCCAAATTCAACTCAATACCATATGATGAAATTAGAATAAAAGAAAAATTACTATGATGAAAATGTAGTGGTGGCATGGATAAGATCCTTATATGTCCCGGGACATGTCTGCTAATGTGATGCACGTGGTTTGATCCCTTGATTAATGTACAAAACAAGAAAAATAATGGACGGATCAAATTCTACACAAGTGGCAGGCTGCTAAGAGGTATTTATTCATTGAAATATACAAAAACAAGAAAAAAAGAAATCCATGAATGGTAAAATAATTTATTTCCTTATATCTTAAATATTTTTTTAATAGCGCACGATTTTCAGGCCGTGAATATTATAATATGATCCCCTATGCAAGCAAAGCTAAACAAAACGAAAAAGGGTGGGTCCCATCCGTGTGTTATCCTGTGATGCCACCGCACTGGATCGCGCTGGCGCTCCGAATATTCCTCCGCCGGAAAACCGCCGAACACTCCGGCAACTCACCAAGACCGGCGAACAGCGACTCCTCGTCCTCCTCCCCTACCATCAGCGCCACGTCCTCCACCCCGCCGCAGATCGGGCTCTCCAGGACTCCGGCGGAGGTCACGTCGTCGAACCACCCGAACTCGTGGTGGTGGTGGTGGCAGAGCAGCACCGCCGATTCGCCGGCGAGCTCCAGATCGGAGTCGCTCGCGAAAACCGTCAGATCCTCCGGAGGGAACGCGGCGGGGGAGGTTGCGGCGGTGGCTCCGCCGTCGATAACGGCGGAGGTTACGGTGACGGCGGCGGCGGAGGAGGAGTGGGATTTTGACACGGGGAGGGAGTGGTTGTGCTCGTAGGCGTACGTGACGAGGAGCTTGGTGGGGTCCACGCGGCATCGCTCAACTTGCTTCCTAGCGGGACACCCCTTTGAACTGCTGCATCGGTAGTATCCCCTGCAATTTGTAGATTCATATTAATATTAATTTATTGTCATTAATAATAATTATTTATATTATTAATTGAATGATAATGCCGGTTTTTTTTTTATTAGAGAAATGTTGATGGGAAAATATTAGAAAAATGAAGAACGATGTGGATTGGGTGACAATCCAAGACGAGAAAATGGTACTTTCACATAGATGGGTTTTCTAGTCATATCAGAAGCGCGTGCTCAGTCACTACACCTTTAATTTAGTGCTACCTTTACATTGTAAAATATTTCTTATTGCAAAAAAAATAATAAAAAAATTGTCCATCAATTTAAGAGTGTTTACACAAACTTGGATAAAAATTCACCATTAGTAAGTTTCGCTAGAATATTCTTTCTCTAAAGTTCAAAGCATTAATTAATACTATTTAAAACAGATGGTTCTGGTTTTATTCCTTCACATAATCTCATTTTCAATATGTAATAAAACAATTTCATTTTTCCATACAATTATATGCAACATTTATGGTTTATAGACAAAAATATCCCCAAATTTAGCATGATTTCATTCTGAATTGATGTCTTGCTGGCAAGTATACCTAATTTTAGTCAGTTGCAAAATTATCCTTCAGTTGCTAAAATATCCTTACTTTTCTTGTGATGCTGTTGAAACAATTATAAAAAATAATATAAAACTGTGTCAATTAAATGCGATGTTGCATGAAAAAACATGACAAGTGCACAATCACATTCACATATTTATATAATCCATAAGCTAAACTTGTGCATAAAAGACAATTACATGCATGGTTAGAATTTTCAAAGTTGAAACGTTCATATTCGTGGAAATAAAAATGATACATTATAAAAAAAAAAATGAAATCGTCTTTGAAAATCCAAAATATCAAACTTAGATAATGACGGCTTCCGGTTCGACATTTTTATATTCTCCAATTATTATATGGCGTGACGGCAACGCGGTTCGGCGCCCGCGTGTGCTGCATCACAACAACCTAAGTTTCTAACTACCACCACATGCGCATTTTAGCACAGCCGCCTCAAGCCTGTTTTCCTCCGCCGGTGGCAACCGCCACAAGCCCCTCACCATTCCGCCGTAAACATCTAAATTTGGTTCTTATGGCAAAACATATTCAGCATTCTCCACTCCTAAAAAGCTTCCTATCTCCACAACTTAAGCTAAAGCTAACACATGATTAATTAAGCTTAAAAATGATGATTAAGAAAGGCAATTAAGGTAAACGAGTGTGTATTAATAATACCTGGGATAGGGGGAGCCTTTGATGGGCTTCTGGCCGTACTTCCTCCAGGCCCATGAATCGGACGGTGGATATGTCTCTCCTTTGCTCTTAGATCCATCCACGTCACCGATCGGTATCGTGACCACCCTCTTCTTCATCTCCCTCCTACGTACGTATGGAATCATGAAAAAACATTAACCCCCTTTAACGGTTAACTTCCCCCCAAAAAAATTAAATAAAAATTGAAAAATTAAGAAAATTTAAAAATAAAAAAGGGAAAGGAGGAAAGGGGACAAAGGTGGAACCTTTTCTTAGGTGATGGTGCTTCAGTTTTTGTGTCATCACCGGAGGAAGGAGAGGCAGGCCCAGCTTCGGATGCGGGCTCGGGCTCCGGCTCCTCAGGGTCAGCCATATATAATGGTTTAGTGTTGAATCTACGGTACATGATGGGCTTTGAAATTGTGAATCTTGGAGTGTTTTAATGTATATAAAACTCTCTGTATGTGTTGATCAATGAGTTTTTTTTTTTTTGGTGCTAGAATTGGTGATTGGGTGAGTGGGGTCGCCGGAGAAAGGAGTGGGCAGTGGCCGGAGAAGTGGTGGTGGTGGTGGTGGTGGTGGTGATGATGAGGGAATTAGGAGGAGGAGGAGGGGGAGGGTGAGAAAGAAGAAAGGGTAGGGGTTGGGGTTGGGGTTTAATATGAGCCGCCATGGTGACAGATTGGCAGCAGTGTTTGTTTATTGTGGACGTGCGAGCAAATTACCCAATTAATTATAATATGAAAAGGGATTTATATGATGAGGTTGGGTTCATGATAAACTATAGTTTTGGATTCATTCATTGGTTGGTTTGTGTTATGAGTCATAACTACTCCATGTCTATGTATAGTGTGTAACGAATATGATGTTTAATTAGGGTTTGGAGAGAAACCACCCATATACATATATATGTAGTGCTGCAATTTTGTCATATTTTCACATTGAATATGTTGTGTTTGGTGGCACGAAATCCAAATTTGAGAAAACTAGAGATGAGACTAAATTATAGAATCCAAATTAATTAGCTATAATGTGAGAAAGAAAAGAGTTAGATTATTGAATGAGACTCACTCATAATGTATTATTAATTGAGTGAATAATTATTTACGTTCTTATGTTATAACCAATTTCGCTTTAAAACATTTGATAAATATTGTTATATGTATGTGTACTTTTAAAATAACGGTGATTAGCGGAATTATAGTTATCTTGTAGTTTATGCTTTTAAAATTTATAAGACCTAATTTTAATTTTATAAAATTTACTTATCTTACCTTCACAATTAACCATATTTTTCTCACTTATATGCTCATGCACACTACACACATACATATGGTTAATTTTCATATAATTAATATAAAATAATTTTATATTATCATTTAATTAAATTATTTTTACCTTTGCCTCACTAGTTTGACTATGTACATGAGCGCATATGATCTCATAATGTAATGTTTACATTCAAACCTTTAATAGTTAGATTTCTTCTAATAATTACATCTATTTTTTTTTTGTCTCCATCTTTGATTAATGCATATCATACATTTAATTTACTCGTTTTTACTTAGACTTCATCAGACATTTTTCTCACTCGATCAAAATACCTAAGACAAAATCCATATTAGAGATATAACCAAAATATCTTCTATAAGAGCATAGGAAACCTCCTCATAAGTTAGTTTTTCGGTAGTTAGTCGAACTTCCTATGTTCTACGATAAAATCAAAGCCTATCCACTTTATGTTGGGTCATTCGAAGATGTCCCTATAAATTTCATACTCCAACTGTCTAATTATGAGCACAACGCTAAGATATAAGCTTTGGACAACCTTCCACATGTGCTATTTTTTGTGGTTGAGTTAGACCCACTCAATTTTTAAGAGATGCTACCATCTTTTTCACAATAGGAATTGAAGTATCCTAACTTTCTCTCTAATGCATTAATTTTTAATCACATTTTATCTAGTATATTCACTCATCCAACACAACATCATCTATTGGCTTGTCATACAAGTAATGAGATCAAAGGTGAATATTCTTTATCGAGACTTGGTATTTATAGAAGGCTATGATAAATCAAACTAGAGCTAGCTGTCCTAACCTCCATATAACAGAAATAACAGAAAGAATAACTAACTACTAGAGGTATAACAAAATGTTAACTAAAATATAAGCTAACAAATATGTTGTATTTATTAAGTTAATACGGCCCCACAAGCTGGAGAGTGTATGTCAATAAGTCCTAGCTTGGATACATTGGTTAAGGTCCATAATACAAAGCTTTGGTGAATATATCTGCAATCTGCAGTGTTGTTGGTATTGGCAATAGATAAACAAGGCTTGCTATCATGCCCCAACTCGGATGTAACCGCACATAGGGCTATTGCCCCTTTGAAAGCTCTGACGTGGCATATAACGCTCATGCATGATATAAGTAAATATTTGGTTTTATAAATAAACTTCAAATAATATATTGAAATGCATCATGTCTGAAATAAATACTAGAGTAATTGATATATGTATGCTGAAACAAAATTCTACCTAAGTGATCTGGAGCACTTCTAATAAATAAATCTTGGTAGACCCCACTGCAAAATGGAGCCTACCATTGACGCTGGATCTCGCAATTACTGGGTAAGGGGCATGTTGTCACCTTCCTCTACTATATCTTAAAACAATAAGATAGAGGAGTAGGTTGTCAACTCAGTGGTGGGTACCTCGGTACCAATCACATAACATATACTACATATAATACAATGTCGGTGCACCTAATTGCTTCGAAGTTAATTGAAGAAGATTAACAATTAATTAAAATAATACCTTGCATACGGTTCTTCCTTAATCAAGGATTAATTGTCATTGGTTCCAAAATTAAATGTTCATAAAAGGGGTGTTGTTTATTAGTTAAAAATCTCTAACTAAAATGCAATGCACCTAAGAGATCACGGTCACCCTCTCCTAAGCATCAACTAGTACAAGAGTTAACAACTGAGACACAGTTTCAAATACCTATACTAATTTGGTTACCTAATTGCACAACTTAATCCGACCAGGTTAATTCCCCAATTTCCCCTAAGCGGTTTGGTTAATTCTCATTGACCAATTTGAATTTACCAATCCTAGTAATCCTAATTCAAAAAATCCTACAATCGTCAAGATTTATTAACTTAGAATTAACTCTAATTAATATCATGTGATCACTACATTACCAATTAAAGAAGAGAAGAGAATTATGAATTATCATGAAGCACAAGAACCTCTAATTAATCATAATCCTAGAATTGCAGCATGCGAGGTATTAAGAAACTAATCCTCCATAGGTGGAGTATAAAAACTCATAATGATAAATATATTAAACATAAAACAGATCTGAAAAATAAGGAAAACCTGAATTGAAATTGACAGTGAAAACAAAGTTGAACACAAAAAAACTCAAACACAATCACAAGAGTTCCAACAGTACTGAATGCAAATAAACTACCTAAGCACCACTACCAAAGACCTCGGTGCTAGAAAATAAATCTAAAATTATAGATAAACTAATCTAGGAGGCAAAGTATGAAGTTGTTGTCGTTCTCCCTTCACCCTATGTTTATTCATAACCCCAAAGGGTGAAAAAAAAATGGTTTCAAGTCACTGCAGTGAGAATTTACGACCAGACTTGCGTTGCAGCGCTTTGGACGCGTTACAATAAAACGAAGATAATTGGGCGGCCCAATGCCCTAGACGCACTCCAGCACCTTGGTGTTGTGCTCTCCAGTGCCCTATACATGCTCCAGTGCACTTCTGAATCCCCTTTCACGCCACTTCTCGCACCAACCCTCAATTACTTACAATTCTAACAACCCAATACGAGACGTTAAACGCATAGGTTACTCGAGATAATAAAAAGTCATTCAAAATGATACCTTAAACTGCAAATTTCTCAATTATACATAAAAGAGGACAATGTGTGAATCATAGAAATTAACCATCAAATGTTCAACTACACACTTTTAGGATGCAATGTTCAATTATGGAATAATTTAATGTGGGATAAAATCCCTTTTATCACCTAGTAACAGAAGTAGGCCTAATAATTAACATAATCTGTAACTCCCAGCATGACACGTAGATCTTAGGATAATAAATATAGTGACCTAGATAACTCAAGTAGTCCAAGCACAAACCAAATCTAGTAACCCATATGGTTAGTGACTCAGATAGAATAGTGGAAACCCATATCCGTGGTAGGATAGGATCATGTCAAATAAATAGAACTCATATAGTTGCTTAGGTGGTTGTTTGTGTGTAGTTTGTTATGACCCAATGCAGACTAGACGAGCAAGTTGTTCTAATACACTGTAAGACCCTACATCTATTTTCCTGGTTAGAACGAGTTCAGCATACTCAGTGAGTCCCATATATGGGTTTAGGTACCCACAGATTCTCATTTTACCCTATGGGTTCAACTACCCAGCACCGCAAGGATTTATCCTGTGGAAGCAAGGTTGGACTTATTCCTCCTTGATCGAGGTTGAGACTTGTCTCTCCTCGACCCCTTAGTTGAAGGTGGATAGATTCAGTTTCAATAGCCTATGTGGCATTTCAATTCAGTTATCGGTGTTTCGTGTGACACCATTGTTAAGTTAGGCAAGTTGTGCAGATACGCTGTAAGACCTCATTTGCAACTCATTAAACTCAGCAATGATATTATTATCTATAGTGTGTGCACCGATGTTCGTGCTTGTAGTATTTACATTTGTTTTAGCATGCTTTCATATTTGTATATGTATATTACTGCTCTGTATATATACTTGAATGATCTAGTTATTGCTTTATAGAATTATTAATGTACGTTTCTAGTATATACTATGTGAGTGGTACCGTGGTACCCATTCGCTGAATGATAAACTCACCCTCATCTATTTTTTTCCAGATATGTGAGGATCATGGAGCTGATCCTTTAGTGCAATGGCAGTGACAGTACCAATCTCCTAGTCAATGATGAGCTCTGGTTTGTAGGGGAGAAATCAATGTATCATTTAGTAGTTGCTCCAATGGGTCACAGGCAGGGTCTTCGGATGTTACACCAAGATAGATAACTTATATTCAATTATCCATATACAAACAATTTTCATGTTTTCAATTATAAGAAGTAGTTTAAAACACAATAATTTTGTTATATTATTATGCATGATCATGTTTTAGCACGTTTAGAGGCTTCTGCAAGGGAACCAGTCCCTTGCATGCCGATCTCGACTTTCGAGTCGTGACATGTTCCTTCATGTGTTGCTGATACTTGTTGTCCAATAGGTAAATTAACAAATACTGGTTTATGCAACCTATATGAAGTGAATAAATGCAAGTTATTACATATATGGTTAATGGCACAACTATCTAAAATCCATGTGATGTACTTAGGAAATGATACAAAATTACCATTTTGAGTTGGGATGGTAGCTACATGATTCATTGTAGATGCAACGGTTAAACATCGTAGAAAACATATAAATGAGACACCAAAAAATATAGGAGAAAGATAGATAACAGAGAAATAACAATTGTATTATCTAAGTTGTGCGTTACAATGGAGGGTGAACCTATTTATAGGCTGAAACCCAACAAACAAAACTCAACGGCTAAAAATAAATCACAATCAATTACAAGATCTTACAAGATCAAATCAATCAAATCAAATCAAACATAATATATTTTATTATTTTTAACAGCAACATTGGCTTGAGTTGTCGGTAGTAATGCTAAGACTTTTGTACTACTCTTACGTGAAAGAAAAATTGGATTCTTGACCTGAGTTTCTTTGTTGAACTTGTGTCTAGCTTGAATCTTTATTTTCAATAGTTTCAGAATTTGTTTGAGCCATATGTGCACTCTTTTCAGTTGCTTGATTTTTGAACTTATAGCCAAAGGACAACCATGCTTCCAAAACACTCATCGACAGTATGCCGTGTTCTTCCACGGTGTGTGCATTTTTCCCTTGGATTATATTTGTGAGGCCTTGATCATGGAGCACAAACAACTGAGGAAAAAATTCCTTTTGTTATCTTCTGAGGCAGAGCTTGTGTTTCTCTTGTTATCCTGTGAAGAATTCATCAATGCTTTGTTGTGATCAAGAGTTTCAACACTGAATTAGCATTCTTGCTGATTCACCATGCCAAAAACCTTGTTTAGTGTTGGTAGAGGATTTATGAGCATGATCTGCGGCCTTACTATTGATTATTGTTCATTTAATCATTTCAAGTATGGTTATTAAACTCTCGAGTTAACTATTAAACTCTTTATGAGTTTACGAATTTAGGTCTTAAAATCGAGTTAAGTCGCTTAACAATTCAGACCTAAGCAAAAAATTGGGTGAACTTGGGTAAACTCGAATAAACTCATATAAGCTCAGATAAAATCACATAAACTCGGGATAAACTCACGAGTTCATTATTTTAGTCAAAAGTTAGCCTCTCAAACCCCAACACTCAATATTTCCCAAAGATCACTCTTAATTAGGATTTCTAAATAGAATATCTTGACATCTTGACTTATGTTAGGTTGATTAATAACATTATGAAGTTTGGATATGTTGTTTTTATGTGGTTTTAATTTATTTGATGTACTTGATGACTTATGTTTGCCTAATTATGACTTGGAAATGAAATTATGACTTATATTTTACTTTACTATAATTTTAATATATTATATTAAAGTATTATAAATATTTCTTATTAATATTTTTATAATAAGTAAACTTTTACGGGTTTATGATTCGAGTTTACCTACGCTCCACGAGTTTAAGTAAACCCGTGTTTGATAACCTTGCTTCCAAGAACCGTGCTACTTGGAGTGTATTTATTTGATTCTTGACTTGAACCAAAGCATTGCAAACACACATAGCTCCACAAGTACAAACCGGAATAGGCATGCAAACTTCAAATTCATCAAGCAAGGTTTTCAATCCAANTCGAACTTCCTATGTTCTACGATAAAATCAAAGCCTATCCATTTTATGTTGGGTCATTCGAAGATGTCCCTATAAATTTCATACTCCAAGTGTCTAATTATGAGCACAACGCTAAGATATAAGCTTTGGACAACCTTCCACATGTGCTATTTTCTGTGGTTGAGTTAGACCCACTCAATTTTTAAGAGATTCTACCATCTTTTTCACAATAGGAAGTATCCTAACTTTCTCTCTAATGCATTAATTTTTAATTACATATTATCTAGTATATCCACTCATCCAACACAACATCATCTATTGGCTAGTCATACAAGTAATGAGATCAAAGGTGAATATTCTTTATCGAGACTTGGTATTTATACAAGGCTATGATAAATCAAACTAGAGCTAGCTGTCCTAACCTCCATATAACAGAAATAACAGAAAGAATAACTAACTAGTAGAGGAATAACAAAACCTTGTTTAGTGTTGGTAGAGGATTTATGAGCATGATCTGCGGCCTTACTATTGAGTATTGTTCATTTAATCCTTTCAAGTATGGTTATCAAACTCTTGAGTTAACTATTAAACTCTTTATGAGTTTACGAGTTTAGGTCTTAAAATCGAGTTAACTCCTTAACAACTTAGACCTAAGCAAACTTGGGTGAACTTGGATAAACTCATATAAGCTCAGATAAAATCACATAAACTCGGGATAAACTCACGAGTTCACTATTTTAGTCAAAAGTTAGCCTCTCAAACCCCAAAACACAATATTTCCCAAAGATCACTCTTAATTAGGATTTCTAAATAGAATATCTTGACATCTTGACTTATGTTAAGTAGATTAATAACATTATGAAGTTTGGATATGTTGTTTTTATGTGGTTTTAATTTATTTGATGTACTTGATGACTTATGTTTGCCTAATTATGACTTGGAAATGAAATTATGACTTATATTTTACTTTACTATAATTTTAATATATTATATTAAAGTATTATAAATATTTCTTATTAATATTTTTATAATAAGTAAACTTTTACGGGTTTATGATTCGAGTTTACCTACGCTCCACGAGTTTAAGTAAACCCGTGTTTGATAACCTTGCTTCCAAGAACCGTGCTACTTGGAGTGTATTTATTTGATTCTTGACTTGAACCAAAGCATTGCAAACACACATAGCTCCACAAGTACAAACCGGAATAGGCATGCAAACTTCAAATTCATCAAGCAAGGTTTTCAATCCAATAAAATAAGTTGTAACTGAAAGATCACCTTATCTATACGAAAAATCTCTTCCTACAAATCGGAGACTCAAAACAAATGCGCGAATTGCTCCTGTAATTCACTCCATAGCGCTTTTGTGCTCTCAATTCAAAGAACACTTTGAGCTATAAATCTATGGCAATACCATTGTGTGGCAGTGCTTCCATAATGGAAGAAGGAGACTTTGCATTTGTGGCTGTAGAATTGTGTTGTCGACGAAGCCTAGCTTGTTCTTGGTAAGCAACGACATCTTCATACTCCTCTACCAACAATTGTAGTTGCTTTCTGTTAGAGGAATCAGAACTAACACCAATGAAGGTGATTCATTTGGGTGAAGGTAATAAGGATTATTGGGGGGTCTTGCATATCTGCATGTGTGTAAGCAAGAGGTGTGGCCATTGTTGCTCACAGAAGCTCTTCAAAGAAACTCAAGATTCTGGAGGGAAAAAACTGAAAGAAGCTTCAAGAAGCTTGGGTGCATAATTGTTTCTCTTCTTATACCATATTGACTTGTAATGCAAGTAATGAGATCAAATGTGAGTATTCTTCATTGAGACTTGGTATTTATACAAGGTTGTGATAAACCAAACTAGAGCTAGCTATCCTAACTTCAACATAACAGAAAAAGCAAAAAGAATAACCAACTAGCAGAGGTATAACAGAATGTGAACTATCTTTACTCTAAGCTAAAATATATGCCAACAAATATGTTGTATTTATTATGTTAATATCATAATACAACATTGAGTCTATTTTTTTGTTTGTCTTTTACTGCATAAAATTCAATCTCATAATTAACATAGTTGGTCTTATAGTTTTGCAATAAAAAATTTCCCTAAACTTGAGCAGTGCTTGTATATCACATAAAACACCTTACAGACTCCTACATAAGTTAATGAAATATTCCAAATTAAAAAGCATTTTGCAGAAAAAAGAAAAAATATGTCCACGTAATTACTATCTTCAAAGTTTTTTTTTTTAATTAAATCACTGACATCTTGATCTATTATCAGGAATTTAGTCCAATCCAATTCAATTGTTAACCCTTTACATGTAAAAATGTCTGGACGTGAAATTTCTATTTTATTTTATATTTTTTTTAATTTTTAGGGCTCAAACTTGAGATTATTAATAGAAGATTAAGGCCGCACTACCTTGATCAAACTATATTGGCAGGGTAACGTCCTTGCCCACCTTTCTGTGTCAATGTTGTCAATTTAAGTTTATTCAGTAAACATCACTTTGTAATTCACAAATTTAATTTTGTACTTTCACTTCAGTCTCAATACATACTTTTTCCCATGATGGTTGTCTAGTTAATCCCCAAAAAGGAAAAATCATTTGGATTTTTTGATTTTTTATTTATTTTATGTCTTATTCAAATAACCCAATATGATAATGAATTATGACATGAGATTCAACACAACCCACCGAGACACAAACAAACAATTGGCCTATGCTAAACAAACCTTGTCAAAATTTTATCGAAAAAGATTTAATTAATAGGACAAACCCTTTATTAATTTTAATTAATTTGATTATTACAAGTGTCAACTTGACTCAACACCGTAAAAGTATTAATTAAATTTGTATGAGGCTCTCATGTATCAAGTATTACAGTCACTCTGTTTAAGAATAACCAATTAGCAAAGGTTGATTTTAGTAATCTGTGTGCTTAATTAACGCTAGCTAACTTTATAACAGGCCAGGTTAAACAAGGGTCCAAACTAAGCTTTTGGATTTATTTATTTTTTATTAGTGAAACCAAACGAAATTAGCAAGAATAGGCTAGAAGGAGAAGGAAAAGGAAAAGATGGAACAGAAGAAAAACAATTAGCGGTGTTTAAAAGTTGTATTATAAATGAAAGAAACGACAGCTACATTATCTAGAAGATTTTAATTTTTACTTATCTCATTTATGCTAGTTTTAAAAGTAAAAAGTGGACTTCCTCATTTCCTTTTTGTTTCTTATTTATATTTATATTTATATTTATATTTAAACTCTAAATTTATTTATTTTCTTATCATTTCCTTTTTATTTCTCTTTCCTATTTTCAAATCATAGTATTTGTAAAATAGACTTTCTTCCGTGTTTGCAGGTTTGAACCGTAATGTACACCAAGTTGTACCCATCCAACAGTAATTGTATGTTATACACAAGGATGATAACGTTCACAAGCTTTTTTTTTTTAATACACTTAACAATTTTTTTTATATCAATTGTATACCTAAAAAATAATCACTCAACAGTGACTCAATAGAGAAATAAACATTACACAATAGAAAAATAAATATTACATAAAAAAATAAACATTTTTAAACACATAAAATAAATAATATTAAACATATGCGTGTACGAACACACATAAATGTTAAGTGACAATGTTTTTTTTACTATTTTGTATTAACATTACACTCACCCATACAAGCAAAAATTTTAGGTGACAATGTTTATTTTTTAATTGTGTAATGTTTGTTTCGTTAGGTGGCTATTGACGAGCTATTTTTAATATGTACAAATAATATTTCTCTTTATTCATATATGAAAATCAAATAAAATTGGATCTACGTTGGGTTAATTAACGAAAAGTAACTTTCACACACTCTTATTTTTTACTCACATTCTAAGCGTGTGAGCTCATTTGCTGCCATACACAAACTTTTCAATAAGCAAAAACAAGTTGGTGTTCACATGTAAAAACTTTTAAACAAGCATATACAAACTTTTGTTGTATAACCATTAACAAAGAATATGATGATCCAAAACCAAAAAAACAAAAAAAATTTAGTGCTTACGTACACAAATTTTTAAATAAGTATGCACAAATTTTTTTACCTACATGCACAAACTTTAGAGCAACCATAAATAAATATGAAGGAAACGGAAACAAAGATGGAGAATAACACTTTGGTGCTTACGTACACAAACTTTTGAACAAACATGCATAAATTTTTTTTTACAAAAATACACAAACTAATTTTGAATAAACATGCACAATTTTTTTAAAAAAAATACATAAACTTTTAAAAACCCCAAAAATAAAAAATATGACAAACAAAAACGAAAATTCTGAAAGAAGAGAACGAACATTAAATGTGGGGTTATAAATGGTGGATACAATTTCGGTGCAGCATTTTGTTTGAGTTTCGGAGTTTAGTTAGTAGGAATTGAAATTTGAACATGTATCAAGAGTAACGATTTGATAAATGACTAATTATTGCTCCGATTCTTTCGCTTGGATTTCGTTTTCTTTGGTCTAACTTATATATAATTAATCATTAAACAACTGCAACCTTATCTTATGAATTCCAGCTAGTCGTTTTGTGGTCACACCATTATTTTTCTTAGGTACTCAATAATGATAACGTTGTGATTATGAATGAGTATTAAAATGCTAGATCTGACACGAATAATATATTGGCTTTAGTTACCTTGTGATTGATAATAAAATAGTGGTTTGATTAAGCAAGAACTTATTTGTTTCTTTTTTCCATGGAAGTGGTGGGTGAGAGATTATTTAAATAAAAAAAATCTTTTTTAAATTAAACGTTCTTGAAATCCACCTAATTCTGTTTAGACTTCGGGCATATAGATCGCAACACAATGGAAAGTTCATAGAAGTTGAAAACGAGTTAAATCATTTTAATTAATCCTACAATTTCATTGCATTTTCCTTTGCCTCTGCTTTGCATCACATTTGGATAAGGATGACATCAAACAATTTGAAAAAGTTTCACTATTTTTTGAGAATGTAGCCTTTTTTTTTTCGGAAGAAAAAGATACTCTATTTATTAATATATATTTTGAATTGAATAAGTGGAATAAAACAAGAAACCGGTAGGAATGAATGATATTAATTTAATTTTGTTCCCCAAACAAAACAATAACATGTTCCTTACAAGCTTTAAATATAAAGTGCATGCATTAAACGATTACTCTTATACCATAGAGTAATAACCATAAACTTGACCTCTTTGGTGAAGAGCTTGGGCTTTAACTATGCCGAAAATAATGATGAAGTGATTAAGAAAGTCTAAGAAGTGATTTCTCATGTGGGTTGAAGGCATTTCCAGTGTGACTGAAGATTGTTTAAAGGTTTTTAATAGGATCTAGTGTTGTGTTAGGCTTTGGTTACAGTGTCTTGTGTTTTTTTTTTTCCTTTCCGTGTGTGGCTGCTCTTGTGGCTTGCCGTGCAGCCTATTGGCTCTTGTATTTTATTTGCTCCTCTCTATGAGAGTTTGAGGGTCTTTTTTACTTATATATAAAAAATATGCATAAATTAAGAAGACGTTAGAAAAAATAAAGAATATATCAAATTTAACTTTAGGACTTCTCTGGCTAATCTGGTAAATTCATCAGAAAGTGTGAACAAAACTAAATTAATTATAGTATAGTAGTGAGGAAAAAAATTAAAAACATAATGTATTACCTTTTCTTTTTCTTTTTTTTTTTTTCATTTTAAAAATGTTCAGTCCTTTCTCTTGGTGACTTACAGAGAAGGCTTTCAATTTCTATAAATTAACTCTAATATTGCAAGGAAAACACTACTTTGCGGCAGAGACGGTTTTGACGCAAATTTATGATGGAATTTGCATGGAGGCAAATCAGTCACGAATTTGCGATAGGCAGGTTTGTGATGAAATTTGTGGTGGAATTAGCAGCAATAGTAATTTTTTAGTAGAATATTTTGTTGTGGAAAATAAATAAATATGTAGTATTTTATCAAATTAATTAGGAATAAAACAAAAATAGAAAATGGGTTTGGGACCAAACCCTAACAGAACTTGGCATGGGCCGCAGAGGCAGTGGGGGAGTACCTCTGAAGCTCGCGGAATTGTAACAACAGAAAGGGAATGGACAGTAGCAAAACTAATATGGGAAGAGAAAGAAGGAGAGAGAAGATAAGTTGGTGTATGTTGGTCTCTGGTGGGTTGCAAATAAATAGGTTTGATTGCTTAATTTTTCTGTTGGGCTCAATAACCATAATGGCTCAAACAGCTACAAAGCACCAACAGATATAAGTGCAAGTGACACAATCCACAGCAAGTCTCCAACGGTTATGTGCAAAATATCTGGGCCAAAAAATAAAACTATAAGTAAAAGAGCCCATTGGACTTACACGCGCGTGACGAGAAGCGATGAGGCAGGGCAGCACGCGTGTGTGTTATAGGCAATGCCCAAGTCGACATTACTAGCCCAATACCAAAGTATTTAATAGTAAACCAACTTTACTTATAAAAGGCTTCCATGAAGCCAACTTTAAGTAATGTGGGACTTTGGCTTTACCACAACACATAGACTAAGTTTCATACACTCTCAAAGACCCAATATATCCAAAAATCTCCCACGTGTTTCAAACTCAGGAGAGTAAACCGAGAATGGCATGCATCGATGAAGTATCCAAAAGGATTTGAACTTGGCCTTAGGTACCAGTGGATGACAACCCTATAAAAGCGTGGTAGAGAAAACTTTTTGAACCTTGCTTCTAAAATAATGGTTGAAGTGCGCCCACTAACCACATAACATTCTCACGAGAAATGTTGCTATTAGCAATTTTGCATGTTTTGGGCATGCACTATATCCTGGAATCATGAGAGCTCTAGAGTTTATGCCTTAAACTCATAGAGGACGACATCATCCTTACTCTCACTTAGGTAGCATCTATCAAGAGTATGTTGTAACTAATACCCCACTCCCAAATGAGGGTTATTGATCCATTAAAAGTTTAAAAGTTCAACCTCATACCCCATTGCAGTGGTACTACCATACACCATAGGGAGGGACTTATCACTAAACATCTCATATATATGGCAAAAAACATAATAGAGGTGACAATACCCCAGGAGACTCGTATGAATTCGTTTACCACATTGAACCACCTTCATGGGATCTCCAATCACCATGGTTATGTTTCAATCATAATGGGCATCAGTCTCATCCCCCTCAATATTTCACTCACCAATATCCTATCAAGTGGCCTCATTAGAGGATCAACCAAATTCTTCTTTAACATAAAAAAAATCCATGGATATCACATTATTTTCAATCAGCTGCCTCGCAATATAATGCTGCAATCTGATATGCTAGCTTTTCCATTATAAATTTAGTTTTTTGCTCGAGCAATAGTGACACACACCAAAACGTCATAATTCTAGTATGTAATCAAATAATAATTTATAAAACTAATTAACCCCAAAAACGTAATAAATGGGCTAACTTAGGTTGTCTCAAAAGGAAGCAAATCAAACTATTAAAATAAAACTGAGGGCTATTTATTTTCAAATTAAGATATTAAATTCAACAATAATAATAAGCAATACCATGCATACAGTTCTTCATAGATCAAGGGTTAATTATCATCAATTCCATAAATCAATGTTCATAAAAGGATTGTTGTTTATTAGCTAAAAATCTCTAACTAACATGCAATTCACCTAAGAGATCACGACTGCATTCTCCTAGAAATTAACTAGTACAAGCATTAACAACCAAAATCTCGGTCTTAACTACCCATGCCAATTTCTTAACCAATTGCACAACTTAATCTAATCAGATTAATCCCCAATTCCCTTCACTGGCTTGGATAATTCTCATTGACCAACTTGAATTACCAATCCTAAGAAATCCTAATTTGACAAATCCTACGATCGTCAAGATTCATGAATTAGAATTATTCCTAACTAATAGCATGTGATTACTATGTTATCAATCAGAAAAGAATTAGGGAAAATTATGAATCATACATTAAGCATAAGAACCTCAAATTAATCCTAATCATAAAATTACCACATGCAAGGAATTAGAAAATTACTCCTCCATGGATGGAGGATGCAAACTCATAATATAAATAAAAAGAATAGAAAAACAACAACAAAAAATTAAGGAAAAAAACCTGAATAAATTGATGAAAGTAAATACTTGAGTTCGAGAACAATTGGAAGCTTGTGTGTGAATGTAATAGCTCCAATAATTCTTGAATAATGTAAACTAATACCTAAGCACCACTAAAATCAACCTAAGTATAGAAAATAAAAGAGAGAATGCAGAGAAAAAAGATTGGTGGTAGATTATGAGAATATGTCTTTCCCCTTCTTCACGCTAGGTTTAATTATAACACCAGGGTGCACCAAAATAGGGTTCTAGTCTTCATCAGGTCGAAAATCCTCTCGGGTCATCGCTGTAATGATAGGGATCTCCACAAGTGTTGCAGCGGTGTGGGCACACTACAACGGGTCGCTACTTCTAACACTGCAATGGTTTAAGCATATTGCAATGGTATTATAGGAGCTTCTGCACTCCAATTCTCCATCTTAGCTCCTTTTGCAATTATTCTTGCACCAGTACTTGATCCATTGTGGTTCTAAAAACTTAAACACGAGGTGTTAAATACATAGTTTACTCAAGATAATTAAAACATTGAAAAATGGTGCGTTAAATTGCATTTTTCTCAATTTTACATCAAAGAGGAAAATGTGTGAAACATATAAATTAAGCATTAATATTGCACATTTTTAGGCTAAAATATTTAATTATGGAATAATGAAATAGGGTATAAAACCCTATATCAAAATACCTCACACTTGAATAATTACATGTCCTCATGCAAGGAACTAAGAACGGAAACAAACTAAAAATAAAAAGAAAAGAAAAACAAAGAAAGAAAAATCTTTTTGGTGCGAAAACCCTATTTATACATACCCCTACAAAAGCTGCAAAACTCAGGGAGACACTTAAGTCAACTCACTAACTATCAGACAATTGTGCAATACATATGACAATCCATGAATATAGTACATTCAGACAAGGGATAGCATCACTATGAACAAAAATTAATTTTCATGGCATAAAAATCATGAGTATAGAATAAATAAAGGTATGTTAAAATCAATTGGGTCTCACCCGATAGAGTGTATCATTCATCACTCATTGCATAAGTTCATCCACTACTAGCTCAAACACTACACTAGAGTCGCCTACATAGGCATGATTTTCTTCTAAGCATCACAGATCATCAACTAAAAATGACATGCATCAAGAGGTCTTTTAAAGGTTGTAACGGGGCCAAGGTCAATGTGGGATATTATATGGCCAGTGAGCTAAAGCCTAAGACATAGTAGAAATAATGGCATATGTATTAACCAATGGTGCAAGGACCTTGATCTCTACTAGGTCATTTTTGTCCTTCAACTAGCCAGGTTACAAGTTTGCAAAAACTTTACTCACTTTTTTTCACTTTCTTTTTCCACACTTTTTTCTTCTTCTCCTTTTTTTTCTTTTCAATATTTTTCCAACATTCTTGGGAAAATTGTTACCACTTGTCCACTAGCTCAACAGAGAGTTTTTGTTGGTGCACTGAATTTGTTGTTTTATGGATTTGTTGCCTCAAAATTCCTGTGTATGGGAAAATTTTATTGATTTTCAACCAATAAAAACATTTGTGGTCTCTCTCCCCCTACTTTGAATGCTGCATGTCCTCATGTAACCCCATACTTGTTGCTTAGCACATATGAAATAATTTACCATAATTCTCCTAAGCCTTAAAGCTAGGTATGTCGTGGTTTTTTCTTGGTTCTCGACTTGTATTGTGCTAATAATCAACAAAAAGGCTAAATGGCTCAAATGCACTAGCAAGGGTCAAACATTCAAGGTAGGCTAGTATGGATATGTAAGCTAAAATCACAAGGAATGCCTCGATCACGTCACATGTCATGCATAATAGTGAAAGTGTAATACAAAGAATCAGACAATTTCTAGGCTTGATCTCTAGTGAGTGTGTACAAACAAAGAAAACAATGGCGTGTAATGTTGCCATCCTATTTATGACTCAAAATCTCACTAGGTAATTTCATCCAATTAATCAAAATATGCTAGGATGTATTAAATTCTCAATCCAACATAATGCCTAAACATATATAACACAAAGAAATTCATAGTTTACAAATCAACCATCACTAATATGAATTTCCTCTACTCATTAATTCCCACATATATTGCACAGTTAATCAAAATAAAACATTATCCTAAGCATGCAAAAAATTGATAAAAATAAGAAACCTCCCACCCCACACTTATAGAAGTGCATCGATCTTAGTGCACAAGATAGGGCAAGAACAAAAGAAAAAACTAAAGGTAAGGAAAGTAAAACTCACAAACGGTGGGTTGCCTCCTACCCAACGCTTTTGTTTAACGTCCTAAAGTTGGATGACTGGCATCTTCATCATGGAGGCTCATGGGTAGTGATAGGGGGTTTTATACACAATTTCATTATTCCATAATTGAACAATGTATCTTAAAAATGTGTGATTTTAATGCTTAATTAATATGTTTTATAAATTATCCTCTTTATGCTTAATTGTGAAAAATGTAATTAATAGCACCATTTTGAATGATTGTAGCTATCTTGAGTAACGTGTGCATTTAACGTCTTGTGTTTGAGTTGTTAGAATCACATGGGATCGAGTACTGGTGCGAGAATTGGTGCAAAAGGAGCTAAAACAAAAGAGCAGAGTGGAGTGCAAGTAAGTGACTTCGGAAGGACGCTACAACACATTGTGGGCATTGCAGGGTGCCCACAGTACTACAAAGCGAGTTTAAGCTTTATGTCATTGTAGCACTGTGGACGTACTACAAAGCGAACCAGAGAGTGATTTTTTGCCTGATGCAAACTTGAACCATATTTGTACACACTTTGAAGTTATAAATAGACATTGGGTGAATGAAAACACAACTCCATAATCTACCTCCATAGTTAGGTTTTATAATTTTTCTCTTTTATTTTCTGCACTTTAGGTTTATGTTAGTAGTGCTTAGTTGTTAGTTCTTCAAGGATTGTTAGAGCTCTCACATTGACAACCAAGCTTTCAATTATTCAGAAAGCCAATTACTTTCTCCATTTATTTTATTCAAGTTTCACTTATTTTAATTCTCTGTTATTTTTAACTCTATTTTATGTGTTTTAATCCTCCATATATGGATGTGTAATTTTCTAATACCTTGCATGAGATAATTTTAGGATTAGGATTAATTAGAGGTTCCTATGCTTAATGATTATTCATAATTTTCTATCCTTCTACTCTAATTGATGACATAATGATCACATGTTATTAATTAGGGTTAATTCTAAATTAATGAACCTTGATGATTGTAGGATTTGTTGAATTAGCTAGGATTTATTAGGATTAGTAATTCAAGTTAGTCAATGAGAATTATCTAAGCCGGTAAAGGGAATTGGGGATTAATTTGGTCGGATAAAGTTGTGGAATTGGGTAATAAAATTAATATAGGTATTTGAGATCAAGATCTTGGTTTTTAATTCTTGTACTAATTAATGCTTAGGAGAAAGAGATCGTGATCTCTTCGGTGAATTGTATGTTAGTTGGAGATCTCTAGCTAATAAACTACAACTCCTTTTATGAACATTATTTTGCGGAACCAATGATACATGATCCTTGATCTTAGAAGAACCGTATGCATGGTATTGCTTTTATTTCGTGTGTTTTATTTTATTTTATTTTATTTGTAAAAACCATTAAACCCCCAAATTTACTTTATCCAAACAGAATATAATTGAATTGCTTACTCTTCTTTATGAGACGTCCTACGTTAGCCCCTTTTGCTACATTTTTTGTTACCGTCGAATTTATCCGAGGGTAACCTGTCAACCATTACAAACACACGAAAATGTGTGCCCGTTCATATTTTGAGACTGTTATTGTCAAATTTTTTTCGACAGTAACTAGTCGAACGTTACAAGCATGGGAAAAACGTGTATCTGTTCATATTTCAAGACTGTTTTCATTGAATGTTTTCGATGGTAACTAGTCGAACATTACAAGTGTAGTGAAAACGCATGTCCGTACATATTCTGAGGTTGTTACCATTGGATAATTCTGACGCTAACTACTCGAACATTGGAAGCGTGGGAAAAACGTATGTCTCTCCATATTTCGGGGCTGCTATTGTCGACTATTTTTTACGATAACTACTCGAACGTTAAGTGCATGGGGAACACGTGCGTCTCCTCATATTTCAAGCCTGGTACCGTCGGACTTGTCCGACGGTAAGGGAACTAATCATTTCAAAAGTTATTATTACAATTATCGTCGGTCTCATCCGATGATAAATTTTAGACTAATAAATGCTTTGTGTTGCCGTCATTAACTTCCGACAGTAACACGTTCACCTCATCACGCGCCCCTTGGTGCCAACTGTTACCGACGGTGTTACTGACGAAAAATTTGTTCCGACGATAATCGTGACCAAAATTGCTCCAGTTCAACTTAAAAGGCGTTACCATAGGTGGATTTTATTTGTTATTTTCAACAATAATACCGTCAGATGGGGTTCCGAAGGTAACCATCCGACGGTAATTTGCATGTTTCTGATAGTGAATTTAACTATTCCAGATACAGGGTACCCATAGGTACGGGGAAAGTAACCCTCGCTCGCACCCTATTAATTAGTAAGCAGATATTAAAAAAATCTATCGGCATAACCATAGGGCGGAAATTTTTCCCCATATCCGCCCATCATAGGTATTACTGGCTCACAGGTATCTACACGTATGGGTAAAATTGTTAGGTCTATTCCTTCCTATGGTTTTGTGAGTACCCTACTTTCAGTGCAAATTCCGTCACAAACCTTTTTTTTGGCAGAATTTGCTTGATTGGCAGCAAATTTTTCTGTCACAAATCACTGTTTTTCAAGTAGTGATTGTATTTTTTTGAAATATTTTACATGCTCAATCGTAAATACGGTTAAAAGAGGTTTGTTTTATGTTTAACTGTGTGAAATTAATTATTTTTCATTTCAATCTGCTAGATGAAATTATTCTTCATTTTAGTTTGTCTGTTAGATTACTTAACAAAAATTGTTAGCTATATTAGTTAGTTCAGTCTTAGAAGAGCACTTGCCTGTTATTACGTGTGCCGCCTATTGTATACTCCATAAGCCTTGGCTCACCTTGTGCTCATTTTGATTCCAATCCTTTCTCTTCAATTTTTCAGATTAATTACCATTGCAGTTTCTCATATGTTAGAACTTTGTAACATTGCTCTCACCACTTAAATAACTAAAAATCACTATTTATTTGAATTACAGTTATCATATGTTTGATTTGAGTATTTATAATTTGTATACGAATAACATGTTTATTATATCCTACAAAACTATTTTTTGTACTAGTTATCATAAACACCCTGTGACACATTTGAAAAATATAAAATTTATGTAATTAATATTATAAACTAATTTTGTATACTATTATATATAATTTTTTAATGATTATAAATATTAGGGTTAAATAAATTTTTGACCTAATATATAGCTCTTTTAAATTTGCACCCTAATAAAAAAAATTGAATTTGGTACCTAATAAAATTTTTTGGTTGTTTTTGGCCATTGTCATTAGGTTCGATTGTTAAATGATGATGCGGCTATCA
Organism: Nissolia schottii; assembly: GCA_003254905.1. NCBI lineage: Eukaryota > Viridiplantae > Streptophyta > Magnoliopsida > Fabales > Fabaceae > Nissolia > Nissolia schottii. Next base: position 47,815 of record QANU01032482.1, read on the forward strand.
AAAGGGACACTTGTGAAGTTGCACATGCCACTTGACCCACCTATACTAACCCACCCATTAGCTCAGCATCATACTCAACCCTTCCCTAATTACTTAACCCATTAAAAAAATTCTAAATCTTGCCTAAATTCATCATTTCTCTTCATCACCTCCTTCATAACAATATTCTCCTTGCCTAGATTTATCACCATCTTCATCACTATTCATTGTGCCAAGATTCACCACCACCAACAACAACAACAGATCCAAAGCCCTTCACAGCTCCAACAACAGGTCCCCAAATCCCAAACCAACCCAGATCCATTAATAGGCTTCCTGACCCATGCATCGATCAGTTGTCAACACCAACTACAACCAGATTAAAAATTCAAGAAGGAAGAAGAAGAAGATGGAGTACGATCGAGCGGCGACACACAAAAATCTGGAGGAGGTGCACACATTGATTAATTCAGGGCATGCAGGGTGGTTGGTATGAGCGACCGTTCTTGTGGAAAACATTGAAAGCGATGATGAAGAACACGCCTAGATTTAGGATCATGATGAAGGCAAGGACCTACCGGGAAGGATAGCGTCGTATAAGCCTTCACGTGGTAGGTGCGACAGTAGGTGACGTTGGTGGGTGGCAGTGAGGGTGGATGACAGGTTGTGGCAAAGAGGCCGGGGAGAGGGGATGGGGAGAATGAGATCTAGAGATGATGGTTGCCACATTCTGGCCTTTGTTGTTGTTGTTGTTGTTGTTGTTGTTTCCCACCCAGCTCAGGGGCCTTTATTGTTGTTTCCCATCTCTTTGGTCTTTTATTCTCACGATCGATGGTGTGGTGATGATGGTGGGCTAGTGAGGGTGAGAATGAGAGAGTTAGATCGTGAAGGATGGGTAGAAGCCGTGATTGGTGGTGGCTGTGAGGGTTGGGTGGTTGAAGATGAAGGTCATCGTAATGACCACTAATCTTCATCAATCTCCATCATACAAGTCACTAGCTAGCTCTTCATTAATGTGGTTTTGCTTTTGGTAATGATCCTCTTGGTTCATTAATAACCTGGAAGAGTAAGAAGAGGAAGAATATAAGAATTAGGGGATGGAAGTGAACAAGAGGAATTGGGGATTAATTTGGTTTAATTTAGGGTTTTCAATTTGGGTTAATTAGGTATATTAGAGAACTACGTCGGGTTTGGGCTAATGAGTGGTTAGTGTACGTGGGTTAAGTGGTAGGTGCAAGGCACATGCCACTTGCCACTTGGCACATGTTCCTTTTGAACGGAAACGTCATCATTTAACACTTCAATCTAGTGATAGAGACAAAAAACCAACAAAAAAAAATTATTAAGTACCAAACTCAATTTTTTTTAAGTTACAAATTCAAAAAGAACTAAATATTAAGGCTAAGAATTTATTTAACCGTAAATATTAAATACTTTAGTAACATAATATACATTTAAATCACTGTTAAAAAGTTATATCATTCAAAAGTCATAACCATCCGATATATATATATATATATATATATATATATATATATATATATATATGATTTTTTACATCATTACATGTATGCAAATACTTAATTAATTTTTTTTCCATGACCCATTTATATTTTTTTTATGAAAACAAAATTTTATTCATAGATAAGCCTAATTACATTAATAAATTGAAATAAAAAATTTATCAGATCTAATGTAAATAAGAAGGAAAAACATTTTGTATTTTGAACTAACTCAGTATATAGCTCTACTCCTTGCCTTAAGATTATTGATGTCTAAACATCTTTCATATCAGAGACTAACCCGAAAAATGCTTCAGTTTAAAAAATGTATTATATCTCTTTTAGTCATAAATCTAATCGTCTTTGTCATTTATAACAACCTACAAAAGAAAGAACCACAAAACATACCAATACAACCACGATGGGACCAAAACAACTACAAAGGAAAAAAAATAAAAAAATACAATATTAGTTATTTTAAGAAATGAAAAATATGAATGACTATGCTCTAGATTTGAGCCTTTTATTCAATAAAAAAAACTTAAGCAATGAAAAAAAAATTGGTAGAGTTATCATAAAAAAAAGATGATGATAGTTCCTCCTCTCTATCACTCACAAAGGAAAGACAAAAGAAGACAGAGAAGAGAGAAAAATTAAAATTCCATTTATATTCTTATTACAAGCTATAAAGACTCGATCGTCCATCGAGCATATAATAATAATAATAATAATAATAATAATAATAATAATAATAATAATAATGTCCTATGATAAGGCGTCAAGGAATCTCTTCAAAAGCAGCCTCAATAGTTTAAAGTTGAAAATTGACCCCACAATTTTTTAATATGTTTTACTTAAACCTGATTAACAATTAAATCATGGAGAGAAGGAAAAGAAGATAACGCAATTCAAATGTTACACATTCGATATTGCCGCCCTTCCATTTATTCGTTTCTGATCTGAGAAATCAAATTGTTACAACAAGCATAGCTATCTAACAAATAGATTATTTTTTTCATTTTTCAAATTGGTAAAGATACAAAGCGAGAATCTTTCAAGTTAGGCGTGATACTATTTAAACAATAAATTTACACAACATACATGAATAATATATACAAATACAATAACATATAATTATTATTGAACCCCACATAATTATTATACTCTACAACAATATTCACATGTTGTTGTATTTATATACATTCACCATTTATATTGTGTAAATTTATAGTGAAAGCAGCATTACCTTAAGTTATATATTCATAACAAAATATATAGACATATTTATTGAGTTTGGTCCTAATCAATGTATTTTATATTATCATCGTCTATAAGTTGTTACAACATTAGAAAGAAAATAAATTTTCAATTATTATTTTTTTTGAAATATTTAGTTTAAGGAGGCGAACAATAAGGTAATAACATTTCCTTCTAAATACTAATGAGGTTAACAATAAATAAATACAATTATTCTCTCAAAATCTTAATTAAGAAGCAGTCAACTCTCACTTATTTAGTAATTAAAAAAGATACTTAGCAGTGAACTTTGTAGTCCCTGTTTTTCTCTCTTATTCGCAAGGCCCAGGACTATGATGAGTTCAGCATCAGGAATATTGGGTGGTTGAACTTTGGAGGGTTTTAATTGGCTTAAAGCTGGCGTGTTAGCTTTCTTTGAAATGGAGTTGGACGCTAAGTGCGTGCGTGCTTCCCTTCTCATTAGTGGTAACTTCTCTGGTCCCTCGTTTTTGTCTATCACCAAGTTGCTGAATTTGGATTGGATCGTACGTGAAGATTACTATGTGTTTGTTTAGAGAGGCTAATTTCCGCGCTAATACTTAATTTAGCTAAGAACGGTCATAGTTTGAGGCCTTGCCTCCCTTTCTTACTTGTTCTTTTCAGGCTGATAGATAGTTTAGCTTCTCTGTTTTGTTTTGGGTGTTGTTGCATGTCTCGTTCAATATCTAAATAAAAAGGATATTTAGGATGATTTATTGAGACATTAAATCATTTCTCATAGTTACAGTAACTATAATCAAACTGGAGAAGCGTACGTAGATTATAGCTTAATAATACATATATAAGACATAATTAATGTCACATCACATAAGCTTTCTCTTCTAGTGGATAAGGCAAAGATAAAACTTAGATAGCTAGTCTTTGAGAGAGGTTGAATTACACTCACTCAATTTTTAATACAAAGTTTTAAGTACACAAGATATAGAATTCAATCTAAAATCGCCTTGCCCCACATAAAATATAAGATATAAAGGTGTTAATTTGAAATTCACAATAAAAAAATTAAAAATGCTACATGTACACCCAATTTTATACACTCATATGTACACCATTAATAATGCACAAACTTTATTCTCATGAGTGTACAAACATTACAAACTTATAGATGATATTCTCAATTATACTTAATTAAGTGCACAAACATTACAGGCATTAAAACACAAACTTTATGTATATAAGTATAGGGTGTTTATATGGTGTATATTTTTTGGTGTACGTGTAGCAGAATTCTAAAAAAATATACTAAATTACACCTCCCCTCCCGTAAGAGATCTCTATATTACACTTCCTTTCCCTTCATTTTGACATCATACACTCTCCTCCCCTCTATTTAAAACTAACCTACAATATAATCTCATATGCCCAATAATAATATAAAAATATTAATACATAATGAAGTATTTTCTAATACATAAATTATTATAATTTTTAAAATAAAAACTGAAGTATTTTCTTAACATTTAATTTTAAAACACTAATATATATTTTTATAATATAATAATAAAATTATCCTCCTTCACTTATAATAACTGAACTAAAATAAATTATAATAAAAAAATAAAAGTAGATTTCTTTATAATCCTAGCAAAGAAAAATCTTAAAAGACTTAATAATATATATTTTATTTTAAAATTAATTGTTAAGAAAAAACTTAATTTTTTATTTTAAAGTTATCATAAATTTTTAATTAATAATACATCTTTTAATAAAATAAAATAACTTTTATATAATTATCATAATTACACATCAATAATTTTATATTATTATTATTCATTTTTTTAAATTTTTTTTGAAAAGATTCAATTTTTTGAATGATGAATAAATTATCATAATTTAAAATTATCATAATTTATTATAATTTATTAATTAATAATGTATTACATTAATAGAATAATTTATATATAATTATTGTAATTATGTATTAATATTTTATATCATTATGTAAAAATTTTCAAAATGTTTAATTATTTGTAAAGGATAACTAAATAAAAAATTATTTGTGGCGGTAATTCTGTCTAAATATAAAATTGGACTAAAGTTTAGGTTATTTTTAAAATAGAGACGAGGGGAGTGTATGATTTTAAAATGAATGGGAGAAGAGTGTAATATAGTAATCTCTTAAGGGGTTGTAATTTACTCTAAAAAAAATAATGTAAGTAATTGTGAATGTTTTTTTGGGTCAAATAAAATGTGTATAATGAAATCCGTTGTTGCATAAAAAGGCCCTCCATACCTCATATGTGAATACGATACCTAGTTTAGTTGCCAGGTCAGGCCCATTTCTACCTAAAATTGTGATTTGTGTGGGCTTGCATCCTTGTTTCTTTTTCTAATATCAACGAAGGAAAAACTATTGTCTATAACACATATTCCCTTAACTTACATGATGCATGTGACCTTATATATGATAGGAACTGTTGATCCAGTGCACTCACTAGGGGTGTCAAACAGGCCAGGCCGACCTGTTTAGGACCGCGAGTCTAAACGGGTCGGGCCAAATTATGCTTATTTTTAGGATTCAGCTCGTTTATGGTCGGTTCACGGGTCTAAATGGGCCAGCTTGCTATCCCGTTTATTTTTTTTAAAAAAAATTAAAATTTTAGTCTATTTTTTATGATTTAAATACAAAGTTGTGAATAAGTATGCACAATCATTTTAACTATTTTTTATCGTCTACCTATTAATTAATTAGAAAGAAATAGTTTAAATGGTTGATTGCGATATTATATTATCTTTTTTGTTCTTTCAACTATCTTGCTTGAAAGATATCAAATGCTTTCAAATGCTATTTGAAATCGATTCATGAATTAATACAACTTTCATTAATTAAATGACGGCATATAACATTGATGTGGGTACTGTTATGTTATTGATCAAAAACACAATTGAAACTCTTTCTTATAGATTAATCAATAATAAATAAGGTTTGAAAGTATATATCAACTTGTAGGGCGTAGGCACTCATTGAAAGAATAGAATGCAAAATTTATCAATATCTATGTCATAGCACTTTAGCTGTATAGCAATATAAATATAATTAAGTAGTTAAACATAACAAATAGTTAAACATGCTCAATTATAAGTAAATTCTTAAACTCCAAAATAAAATTTAGAATCCAAAATGAAACTTTTAAAAAGTTGATTTTTTATTAAAAAAATATTTCACGGGTTAGCCCGCATGCCTAATGGGTCGGGCCTAAACAGGTCGGGCCAATTTTTTTTAAAAATTTCACAGGCCTATTTTTTGCATGTAAAACCCGTCCATTTAACCGAGTAAACGGGCCAGACTCATTTTGACAGCCTTAGCCCTCACGAAGCTAAGCACCGCAAGATATATAAAAGAAGCATACTCAGCCAACAAAAAGATAAAAAAGACTTCATGCATTACATAATAAGATTATTCAAATAATCACGATCTTTTCCATCAATCCCCCAGTCTCTACGTTTTAGCTCTAGTGAATTGCAGCATCAATAAATTAATAATAGTTAGTAATTTTTACGCTACATATGATTACATTAGAAATTCTTAATTTTTAAGTTTACTTGCTTAAATATTAACTATACGAACTAATTTCAAATAAGTTAAAGGTCTTACTCTAGTACCGCATCAAATTTAAGGGTATCGATATCCTATGGTTATTTGTGGCCAAAAACTAGCCATGTGTCCTATTAACTCTAATTATTTATTATTTTAAACCCAAAAGCAAATCATGACCGTTGAAACATAAAGAAGTATCGATATCCTTGTAAAAACTAGGGTATCGAAGGAAGATTATTACGAAGAAACCTAAAGAATGATACCGTATATACGTATCCGTAACTATAAAAAAGATGAGTTGATAGCATATCATCATTTCCCCTTATTACCATTCTGATGGATCAGTGCTGAATGGTGTTTGTGAGTAATTCGTATAGCAAACGAAGTTACATGAACACGAGTAAAGGGTTAAGAAAGGCGCATTGACGGAAGCTCCAACATCAAGACGAAAGCTCCAAGCGGGTTTCTTGCAAGAGAGAGATTGGCGGCGAGTGTACCTGCAAAGGCACTCCGACGCTCAAGTAAACACAAGTGTTAGGTAAGTATTCTAGAGTCAGAATGAGTGATACCTGGTGATCAGAGGTCATGTGCTTTTATAGGTGAGCTAGGATGGTTAGATAGAGATAAAGCTAGGGGAATTCACATACTGACTTCCCCGATTTATCTTCCCCGCTTATCTAGGAGTTGGTTACGCGTTCTGCTAATTGTGGGAGGAGAAGGTTTTGCTTCTTCCTTTAGTCCTATTAGGTCGAATAGGGTCCGAAGTCTTGGGCCTGTGACCTTCTCCTTTTCTGGGCGTCATGGAGCTCTCCTCTTGGGTTGACAGGTGCGAGCATGTAAGGAGAGCTCCCACTACTCCTTAGTGGGCTAAAGCCCTTGAGTCCTGTAGGCAAGGTGAGCTCCCCCCCCCACTTTTTAGTGGGTCAGAGCTCTCTGAACCCTTAGTCTCTAGTCTGTAACATTACTCCCAGCACAAGTTCGTCATGTTAACCTGATGAGTGTCGTGCTTGTCTTTCGAACGTTTGTAGCTTTCTTTTGATTGGTCGTATTTCCTTTTGTAAATTTTGTCATTCAAAGGGTATTTTTAATACCCGATATTCGCAACTTCTTATGCCGTTGTGTCCGTTACTCTGATATGGCTAAACATTTGTCTAAGTCTTGCGTTTATTTGGAGATAATTTTCTTGGACTTTGTTGCCCCTTCTCTTTATTTCTTTGTTGACTTTTTTCTTTGCTCCTTTGAGAGTTCCTTCCCTTCTAAAATTTTTTTGACTTTTTTCTCTTTCCCTCATTTTCATCTTTTCAAAAATAATATTTAACTTTATCAAAAAAAATTTACTTTCCCCCCTTTTCCCCTTTCTTTTCCCTATCTTTTCTTTTTCATTTCACTTTCTCTACTTCCATAGAAAAGAGAGAACCACCGAAGACCACTGTGACATTGCGTCGCCGCTGTCGCCTTTGCCCACCTCCTTTCATTTCCCTTTTCCGAGTAAGTCACTTCTTTTCTTCTTCTTTTTTATTTTTGTTTCCAAACTTTGACCTTCAATGTATGTTGATTTTTTGTTTTGCTAAATATTGTCTTTGGTTTATCTTCTTGCCACTCACTCAAAGAAAATCTAATATTTGAGATTGTTGTTGTTATGAAAACTCTATTATTTTTCTCAAAGTTGTGTTTTCTTTGAGTTTGTTAATGGAGGGTTTCAATTTTTTCATGTGTTGATGGAAACTCTATATTTGAATGTTGAATGTATGTTTGCCATGGATGAGTATGTGACAGCAAAGTAGGTTTTGCTCTTTATTTTCCCATTGTTATGAATGTTGTCTTAGTCGTGTAATCACAAATGTCACCATTTTTGCTTCATTTGAATCTTTTTTTATAAAAGGAGCAAGATAGGGGATGAGATAAGGATGGAGGTTGGAATAAGTTTGAGAGTGTGTGTATGTGTATGGGGAGGGGTTGCGGGTAATGACTGGCGATAGAAGGTTCACTGGTCGGTAAGGTAAGGTTTGGTTGGGGGATTCCAGTCATGTAACTGGTCAAGGGGGTCCGATCGTGTGACGGATGATGGGATGTTCGGGGACGTGGGAGAGAATAGGGTCAGTCGGGGGGTTCGTTCTTGTGATCAGTTGAGGGGCTGTTTAGGGACGCAAGAGGGAGTAGGGCCGGTGGCATGATTGGCCGAGGGGTCGGTCAAGGGAGGTTTCCAGTCACGAGGCGGAGAGGTTCCAATCATGGGTTAGTTAGATAGAGAGGGTCACTACATAGGCTTTTTATTTATTTTCTAAGCTTATTTTTGTTTTTCTTACTTAGATTGTGGTGATTCTTTGTAGGTATGGTGAGGGAAACCGGTTACTCGTAGAAGTTTATCACCCCATTAGGCCTTCCAATGAGGAAACATACCAACGAGCCTCCCCTGAATTACTTGGACTTCCCTCTTGCCTAATGGTTGAAGAGTTGAAAGAGAAAGGAGGTCTTTATGAATTGTTAGTTGGCGGTCTTTCCGACAATAGATATGAGCTTAAGCTCCCTTCTAATTGGGAGAGACCATGTTTCTCTCGTGAAGCTGAAGATGGGCATTTCTTTTAAATGTATCTAGCCACCTTTACGAGCGTTGGCTTTAGACTTCCCTTCACCCTCCTACAGAGGTTTCCCCCATTCAGATTAATCCCAATGGTTGGGCTACAATTAGGGGTTTTGAGGAGTTGTGTTCCTTTTGTGGTATTTTTGTTTCTCCACATGCCTTCTTGAACTTGTTTTACTTGGGTAGGCAAGCAGGAGCAGGTGCCACAAAGAGTTTGGAGGATTTGCTATCTTTGAAGTCTTGCCTAAGAATAACTACTTTTAATCCTTTTTGAAGAGTCTTTTCATGGATTCAAGACTCACTACGTGAAGGTTTTCTTTAAAGAGGAAATTCAGGGTGAGTTCTTGGGTTCTAATGATGCTCCCCTTTTTCCTCTCTATTGGAATAAGGATTGGGTTTCGAAGAATACTCCCAATTTCGTGCTGACTGAATATGAGGAGAAAGTGGTAAATATGCTTGTAGAGCACTTTGAGCGCAAGCCCTTTGCGTTGTCTAAGCGTAAAAGTTCACACTTTAAAGAAATATCTTGGTTAGCCTTCTTTGTTGTTGTAGCTTTCTTTTGCCATACTTATTGATTTATCATAATGACTAATGTTTTTTTTTTCTCTTTTTCTATTTTGCAGGCAAGATGGCCCCCAAAAAACCTTGCCACCCTTCTTAAGAAGCATAGTATTGAAAGAAGTTCTTTGGTCCGACATCATTCACCACCAGCTAGTCTTGAGCCTTTTGTCACTAATTCTGTTGCTTTTGCTGGGTCAGGAAATTTAGGAGACCTTGGTACTCAGGGCACCCGCACTGTTAAGTTGGATGTTAGCTCCTTTAGTTTAGAAGGTTGGGTGTTTCCTTCCTATAAACATTCACGTGTTGGCTCCTTTCGTGAGAAGGGCAAAGTGGGTGATCCTCTAAACCCCTTTAGCCTTGTTGATGACCCTCAGGTATCCATTTTGTCAGACAAGTCTAACCCTCATTATCAGTTTGATATCTTATTGAGGCTTGATAAGAAGAAGGACCTTGAGAAAGAGGCAGTAGTGAAGGAGTGAACGAGAGCTAGGCTTCATGGATTATGCAAATTTCTTGTGTTGCCATTATGTTTGAGGAACTTTTCACCTGCAAAGACGCTCAGATAAAGAGCCTTGCTTTGGAGGCCAAGGAAGCCCAAAAGGCTTAGCAGGATGCCTAGAAGGCCCAGTAGGGGGCTGATAGGTGGAGTTTGTACCCTATTTTATTATTCTATAATTGAACATTGTATACTAAAAATGTGTAATTTTAATGCTTAATTAATATGTTTTGCACATTATCTTCTTTTGTGAGAAATTGAGAAAAATGCAATTTTAAGCACTACTTTATCTTAGAATTTAATGTGTAGATTTCTTTTGTTCTTTTTTAGTTTTCTATTTTTATTGCAGAAAATAAATTGTAAAGAGGATCATTGAAGATCTGAAGGAGAGTTGATAAGATATAAATTTTAAAGAATAGATTTGGAGAGAAGATTGAGACCAATAAATGCAAGATTAAATTCAAATTCAAAAAGATTTGGTCAAAGATTTGCTGAGGATTTTAACGCTGACTTTGCCACGGATTTTATGCCAGGATGGAGATTGCATCTCGATTTGACCTCAACTACAAAGTTGTAGATCTATCTCTTAGCTTTAATTGGAGATTTGAATCACCTCAATCCGATATCTGTAGCCGAAGTTATCGCGATTTTACTAACTGTTGTACTGAAAGTGCGGGATTTACTCCCACTTTAGGTCAATCCTATATAAATAGACATCCTCTCTCAACAACTTGAAAAAAAAACTGGACATACCCAACCTCCATTTTTATTTTCTGCACTTTTCCTTTTATTTGATTGCACTTTAGGTTTATGTTAGTAATGCTTAGTGCTTAGTGCTTAGTGCTTAGTTATTCAAGGATTGTTGGAGCGCTCGCATTGACAACGCAAGCTCCCAATTATTTGCGAATTCCTACCGTTATTGTTTTCAGGTTTTGTTATTTCAATTTTCCATTATTTTCTACTCTCTTATTATTTTTATTTATTATGAGTTTTTATCCTCCACCCATGGAGGAGTAGTTTCTTAATATCTTGTATGCGGTAACTCTAGATTAGGATTAATTCGAGGTCTTGTGCTTAATGTTTATTCATGATTTGTTCCGCCTATGATTAATAATATAGCGATTGCATGTTATTGGTTAGGGTTAATTCTAGGTTGATAGATCTTGACGATTGTAGGATTTATTGATTTAGGATTTGGGAACATTTTGGGAAACTAATTAGATTTAATTAGGTTGTGCAATTGGAACATAATTGATATAGGTTTTTAATGCTGAGATCTTAGTTTTAATTCCTATATTAATAAATGCTTAGGGGATTGACGATCGTAGTCTCTTAGGTGAATTGCGTATTAGTTAGAGATTTCAACTAATAAACAACATCCCTCTTATGAATAATTAATTAGGAACCAATGACAATTAATCCTTGATCTAGAAACACCGTATGCAGAATATTGCTTTTTTTTTTATCATGTTAACTTACTTTTATTTTGCTTTCTTTTTATTATTATTCATCAATCCAAACCCCCCTTTTTTAATTGCAATTTTAATTGGTTCTAATTGCAATCATGTTAGCCTCCTTTACTACGTTTTTGGGGTAAATTTAGTTTTATAAATTATTATTTGATCGTACATTGAAATTAACAACGTTTTGGTGTGTGTCAGGGGCTTTGGAGGCCACTTCCCGTTCACTACGTGGTAAATGTGCTTGTAGAGCACTTTTAGACTAATTACTAGCATGCAAGAGACTAATTCCCTTACGAAATCCTCCTAGCATGCAAATCATGAAAAATGCGCAGTTTTTATAAATAAAATGGAAATACTTTTAAATAAAATCTAAAAATCACAATATAATATGAGTAAAAGATCCTTTACAAGATATGAAATATAATTCAAAATACGTTACACTCTACTTATAGTCCACTGCAGTGCTCTATAGATTGACATGAATGTAAACTATCCTAAAGACTAAAATAATTGAACAATACTTCATGACAACATAAAGCTCACTAAGAGTCCAAACTGTTGAGATCTACTGAATGAGAGGCGCATCTTCGTCAACGGTATCTGAAAAAGGTTGATGAGGGATGAGTCATCACTCAGTGAATGACAAACCCCATGATGACATGGGACAGTTCATAATCATGGCATGCAAATGCAATACATATAGATAACAATCATGAAAAAGTTTATCCAATAATAATAATAATAATATTATTATTATTAAAACATTTAAGAACATAAACAAGTGGGGAGTTTTCTAGATAGACATGCCAAGGATTACGGTTTAACTATTCCTAAAATGTTTGAGTTTTACGATCTTGCCCTAATCTACATAACATGATACATGATACATGATACATGACGTTGGGCATCAAGGGTTGCCATGTCTAGGCTTTAGGGTCTTGCCCCTAAATCTACATGAGTCCTATTCTGCTTTACGATCGTACAAGGTATATCAGGGTCAAGGCTGTCACTGACTTACAATTCTATCCTAGATACACTCCCATGAAAACAGTTTTAAATATATAGCATGATCATCATAACATAATCCTTATACTGATAGTAAAACATGACTTAATATCTTTAAGTGTTTTATCTTGGAAAAATAAAGATAGACTAAGATCTCATGCTTAGGAAGATTCCCAAGTAAGAGAGGTGCGTGATAATGGACATCTTAAATACCAAGTCTTGTACTTAGCCAGAGCCTTTCCTTAACATAAGTCTTCTCCACCAGAATCTTTCCTTATCCATAATCTTTTACTAAGGGTTTAACTAAACAATATGAACATCTATATCGCTTAATATTAATCATACACACACAACATGAATATATTTAATGCAATAAAACATGTGGTCTCATGTAGTTCTAAAAATAGTTTCTTGATTTTCTAAAAATAGCTTTGTACATATCTATTTCATAAATAAAGATTTTTTAAATAAATAATTATGAGAAAATATCTAATTAAATAAAGGTAATTAATTTCATAAATACATAAATAGAATAATAACTTCCACCTCATAGGATTGTATAAAAACATCCATAAATAAAATAATGCTAAAATAAATAAATAAATANAATCATGAGGAAATATCTAATTAAATAAAGGTAATTAATTTCATAAATACATAAATAGAATAATAACTTCCACCTCATAGGATTGTATAAAAACATCCATAAATAAAATAATGCTAAAATAAATAAATAAATAAATAACTTTAAAATAAATACATGGTCTAAAATAGACCGTGAAGAAAGTCACTCACCTAAAAATGGTCAAATACTAAAGAGCACTAAGTTGGGAGCTCTTGACACACTCTACGTGGAGGCACTGCTTCGCCACGAACGAAAGACGAGAGGGAGAAAAGAAATAAAATATAACTGGAGCAAAACGTCTCACAAAAGTGTGACCTCTCAAGATCTCAAGTGAATTAGCAAGTCTAAACACTCACAGGAAGCCTCTATATATAGGGGAAGAAGGAGATCCCCTTCTATAGTTGCAAATGATGTGGGACTAATTCCCACACTCATCTCATGCGAGATGGACCACAACGAACATCATCTCGCGTGATATGAGCTCCAAAAATGATATTCGCCTTCCTTGTCCCACGTCTCGCATGAGATGACTTACACGTCTCGCTCAAGATGTGCCTTCTCTTTTTTTTTTCTGGGTCGTGACACCTGTTAATGCTCACCTCCGCCCTTCAGTTGAATTCCTCGAGCGTCTTTGGTTCTTGCCCGAGGACTTCTTCTAATAATGGAGTCCCCGGGCGGATCTCAAAACATAATGCCATTAATCTCTATTCAATCGTAATGTTCTCCACTAGGTTTGCTTCCTTGGCAAAGTGCTCTAGGTAGCTGCGCAGTGACTCGCCTTCTCCCTAGTTAACGCCTAAGAGGCTAATAGCTATCTTGGAATGTCTTTTGCTCGTAGTGAATTGAAGCACGAATTTTTGGAAAACTTCCTCGAAGCTTGTAATCGACCTTTTAGGCAGAGAGAACAACCACTTTTTTGTTGGTCTTATGAGGGTTAGCGTGAATGCCCTGCAAAGTATGACATCAAATGCTTGCATCAGCCAAGTCTTGGACTTGAACACCGTAAGGTGTTCTTGTGGATCCGAGGTTCCTTCGTAGGCTTTTGCAGTTTAGGGTAGCATGAAATTTTTAGGCGGGTTGACGTAAAAAATTTCATCAGATAATGGGCTATCATTCACAACAACTCCCTTATTTTGCAGTTGCCCGCTTAAGCCTTGGGTCCGGTTAAAGTGGATGGATCCTTTAGAGTTTGAGTCTCCCATCCGCTAATGTTAGTAAGTAATTTGTATAGAGAACGAAGTTACCTAAACACGAGTAAAAGGTTAAGGAAGGTACCTTAACAAAAGCTCTAGTGTCTGGACAGAAGCTCCAAGCGGGTTCCTTGCAATAGAGAGATTGGTGGCAGAATGTACCTGCAAAGGCAATCTGACGCTCAATTAAGCACAAGTGTTAGGTTAGTATTCTAAAGTCAGAATGAGTGATACCTGGTGACCATAGGTCATGTACTTTTATAGGTGAGCTAGGATGGTTAGATAAAGATAGAACGAGGGGAATTCGCATGATGACTTCCCCATCTTATCTTCCCCACTTACCTAGGAGTTGGTTACGCGTTCTATTAATTGCGGAAGAGAAGGTGTCGCTTCCTCCTTTAGTCTTATTAGGCTGAATCGGGTTTGGAGTCTTGGGCTTGTGACCTTCTCCTTTTCTGGGTGTCGTGGAGCCCTCCTCTTGGGCCGACAGGTGCGAGTATGTGAGGAGAGCTCCCTCTACTCCTTTGTGGACTAAAGCCCTTTGAGTCCCTTAGGCAAGGTGAGCTCCTCCACTTCTTAGTGGGTCAGAGCTCTCTGAACCCTTAGTTTCTAGTCTGTTACAAATGGTAATGAGGTTGCCTGTGGAGGAATTATCAAAGATGCTTAAGGAAAATTTCTGGTTAGTTTCAGTGTCAATTTACTCACTTACTCTATCACTCAAGTGGAGCTTTGGGGTATCCTTTATGGCCTCCAATTAGCTCAATCCTTGAGTTACACTTAGATTCTGGTAGAGATTGATTCTAGATGTGCCATAGATTTTTGTCGAGATGACATTTTTTCTACTCACTCTAGTGTCTCCCTTGTTGTCGTCATTTGTGAGCTTGCTTTGAAGGATGTTTTTGTTGTTTTTAACCATATTTAAAGTGAAGCCAATTTATGTGGAAATGTTCTGGCTAAGAAGGGTCATGGTTTTGGTGTTGGCTTGGCTACTTTTAACTCTGTTTCTTCTTTTCTAGAGTTGTGTTATATTGTTAATTGTATGAGTTATCTCCTTGTAGTTGTTTACTCGGACTTTTTACCCCGTTGTTAATAAAAAAAAATCATTTAACCTTTAGTTTTTGAAAATTTATAAATGATTTTAATTATTTTATTGATTAGCTTTTTAATAAAGTTGTAATCATATGTGTAGCATAAAGCAACCTTAATAAAGTCATATTTTCTATTTATTGAAGTATCCTATTCATATTATAATATGCACGTGATAACTTAAATAATAGTCTTAATGATAACGGATACATAGTCGCAATTATTGCAGAAACTTTTGTGAATTTAAAAGAGATTAATTTTTATGTATTATTGTCATATGTGTTTATATGTTAACAAAAGTATTTGAATCTTAAAATTATTATCATAAAAGTCATTCATATAATGATACATAATTAAATAAATAATATAAAATTCTTTTAAATTGTTTGAGCATAAAAGTTAATCAATTTATAAAATGTGTATAGCCAACACGTGAACTTAGTGGATGACCTTTAATAATTCTTACAAACAATTCTTTCTTCCAATTCTACCTGCCGACTCTCCATTTGGACTTGGAGGAGCTGGAAAATATACTATATAAAGTTTAGCGCAATGAAAGTGAATGCATTAAAAGGGAAGAAAGGGAAAATGGAAAAAAATGGAGTATAGAGGGTTTATCTTATCAATAATGCTACATGAACATTTTTAAATTTGTCATCGTATTACCATTTTTTTTAATACATTCGGTCTCACTCCACATATTTTTTAATCAATTTGTTCTCCCACGATACTCACTTCACTACGAAAACAGGTCACCAACGCACCACAACGAGGGATCGTGAACCATCAACTGCCCCAGCTACTGGCGAAACCTAGTAAGCAACGGAGCTCACGGACCACCCACTGCCATAACCGCATCACCATCACATCATAGCATGGACAAACTTTTAACATCTTAGTAAACAAACATGTACAACATACATGCACAAACATATGAAACAATTAACACAAAGTAGTATGTGAGCAAAACAGATCATGAATGAATAGTGCACAAACTTTTATCATCTATTGCACAAACATGTACAACATTGCACATACATATTACGCAATTAGCACAAACTATTATTTAAGAAAAAAAAGGAAATGTTGTGTACATGAACTTTTAACATTAAAATTATCATAATAACTTCATATATCACATTAGACCTAACTTTTTTAATTTGGTGCATCATGCACTAGTTATAGCAATGTGCATTTTAGCCTTCTCCTAAAATTAAATTCTACAATTAATATTCTTCTTTTTTTTTTTTATAAAAAGTATCAGCACTAATTATAAAGAACCATGAAATATCACTTAAGTGGAAATTCCATATTGGAATAAAATAGAAGGAAAATAAATGCATAGAATAAAGGGGCAACCAAGTAGTAAGGCCATTCATCATAACATAAATAGTTGATTCATGAAGCCCTTTCCTTCCTTATCCTCAAACCAAACCTTCCTCTCTTATATTTTGGGGGTAAGGATCCAATTAAGGTCCATTCATTTTTGTACCCTAAAGCAATGGCTGCAGCAGAAGAACATGTCCTGCAGTTGTTAGATACCTACTGGTTTGAAACAACAGTTCTAACAACCAACAACAACAAAACCCCTTCACCTCTTCAATATCCAACATTGGATAATAATTCAACATCACAACAAACCCATGATGCTGTTGTTGTGTTGGAAAAACAAGAGCAGTTTTCCTTAGATTCAAAGCTTCTTAGAGTTCCAACAATTCATGTGAGGTCCTTGAGTGACCAAAACTTGTCCACAACATCATTTGGTGCTTTCTCTGATTCCTCATCACCTAACTCTGTCCTCACACCACAACAGAAGCTGAGGCCAATTCTTTCAGGGAAGGAAGTGGAAGAGTTCCCACTTGAGAAGAAAAATGATGGAATTGAAAGCCGTGCACATGAAGCGTTTGAAGAAATTCCCAAAAGGAAGAAACATGGTCAAAGGAGAAGACTCAAGAGAGGGAAGAGCTCAAGGAGCCTCTCAGACCTTGAGTTCAAGGAGCTAAAAGGGTTTATGGATTTGGGGTTTGTGTTCTCCGAGGAAGACAAGGATCCAGAGTTGGTTTCTTTGATACCAGGTTTGCAGAGGCTAGGAAGAGAGGATTCAGGTGTTGTTTCTGAACAGAATAAGGGGAAAAATGATGAAGCTTTGATTTGTAGGCCTTATTTGTCTGAGGCTTGGGGTGTATTAGGCCAAAGGAATGTTAATGTGAAGGACCCGTTGTTGTTGAATTGGAGGGTACCTGCCCTTGACAATGAGATTGACATGAAGGACAATCTCAGGTTCTGGGCTCACACAGTTGCGTCCATTGTAAGATAACAATAAAACAAAGCTTTCTTTTTCCCTTGTGTGGATGTTTCAAGTGCAATCTTGTTTTTCTCCATGGAAAGTCCCCAATTGTACATATAATTGATTGATTTCATTTCAGCTAGAGTCATAGAAGAAGAAATTCTTGAAATGGTCATAGTCTCACATGCTAGATATCTTTTTGATCATAAGCCATTTTGACTTTAAATGGTGGGTTTTTAAAGTGAAGTGTGAAATGTCATTTTGTGTGTAAAATTAATAATATATGTAACATTTTAGATAGGTTTCGAACAATACAAAGATTGACATTTCAACTTTAAAGGACGAGTTCTCTAAAGGTGGAATCGAAAATCTCATTTTTTCTGTGTGATCGGTGTGACCAAGAATATATCTAGGAACATATTTGACATAATGTTTCATGATCGCTCGAGTGTGATATCAGCCCATGAGCATTTACTATGAGTGTTTGTGAAGCTTTCGATGAGAGGTCAGCATGACGATGTTGAGTCTCACACTCACTTGAGGGAGAGATTGTTGTGTGTCTAAGTGTAAATGTAATAATCCTACTTCGATGAACTTAAGAATAAGTGAAACGTACCTATTTGAAAAGACTTATAAATTTATTAATTTTAAATTTAAGATTAAAATGTGATGTCTAACTTATTTTGTATCTCACTTAATCTATTTATTAAAATTTCCTCCCATTTTAAGCTTCACTCACTATACAACAATTTCGTAATTTTTTTGTACCCAAGATTTCTTTTCTCCATTTTCTTCCCTAGTGCAGTTTTGCCAGATTCTCTGCTAAGTGCAGCAGAGTGGGAAAAAGGTACTCCTGGAAAGAGAGATATAGCCTTGATAATTGTTCTGGCATGGTCCATTTTGTCATGCTGATTGGATCAGAAATTTCCCTAAAAAGAATTTTTTATTTCTTTATTGAAGTGTGTATTAACACACTCTTTCCTCCTCCTTCAATTATTTATGGGTTTTACTACCAAACTAGTTAAGGATGTTCATTAAAAAAACTTAAAATAAAATAGTTTATGATATTTTAATATTTTTATTATATTTAAAACTTATCAATTTTGTTTTTCTAATGAAATGTTATTAAGAATACTTATTAGCTAAACCCATTATTTATTTAGTCTCTTTTTTTCATGATAATTGAACATTACAATGCAATTGGGTGAACATTATATTATATATGCTGTTAATTAGTCAATCAATTGATTGGTGCGGTTGACACGGGGTTTTCCATACCAACCCAAATAAATGTTGTTTTAGTGAATAACAAGAATGGGTGGGGCTAAGTGATAGGGACAAGAAGGAAGCAGGGCCACCAGTAATTATTGTACACACTTGAGTGGAGGGTACCACTTTTGGCACTGCGTTCGTATTAGCAAAAAGTTTAGACCAATGGGAATCGGGCACCTTAATCAAAGACGATGAAAAAGAACAAAAATGGAGGGAGGGTTTGAGATCACCTAAACCACTTTCCTTTCCACTCATGCAGCTCCCACTGCCCCAAAAAAAAGGGGTCTTCTCTGATCATTGCATGAGGCAATACATAGAAAACCATTTTAAAAGAGGTTGAATTCAAACTTTTTAATGATTATGTTTATGCATTTTTGGATCAAATTGACTTTTGGGGTATTTTTGGCAAAACCTTCTAATTATATTTGTAAACTAGATTAGCCTTTCAACTTAAGCAATAGTTATTAGTTACAAAGAACATCTTCTCAAACTTCATATCCTAATTGGACATTGTAAATTCTGAATAGTGTAATGTTACTTAGTAAAAACAATTATAGTTATAATTTTTACAGTATAAAGGGTTGTTAATAGATAAAATAAGACGGTAAAAACAATACTTATGCAAAAGTAAATAAATATGTTGTATTATTTAATTGAAAAAAATTATATTTCTATATTTTTTTAAATGTCGCACTTGTTGTTTTTTATTGAGCTGTTTTAAAATTTAGATTATAGCATATAAAAGTGAATTTAATAGCAGAATCTATTATAAAAAAATAAGTAGTTGTATTATTAGAATTGTGTAGATTATTACCACTTTATTTATGCTTAAAACAATTAACTAGTCATCAAATAATGATTAATTTTATTTATATTATGTAATTTAAAATTTTAAAGAAGCTTTAATCCCTTGTTTTGTGCTTTTGAAATGATATTGAAACATAAAAAATTAACAATGAATATCAAAGGAAAAACTTGTGGGGATATTTTTCGTTAGTTTATATATTGCACCGATAATCATGTTAATTGATTGTATCGATATTTATACCAACTTTTAGTCTCTAATAACTATATTAAAATCTTTGTTCTAGTCTATTACTATATTATTCATTAAATACAATTTTGTTCACTTAGTTCACTAATTCATTACATGCTACTCACACACATCATGGTCATTTTTTCATTTGTAACCATTTCAGTCACATATATCATCACAATTTTTTTCTTTGTAATTCAGTACTTGACAAATATGAATTGTTTATCAAGATCTACTAATATTTTATATTAAAAGTTATGACCATATTAATTAATTATATTTTTTTAATTATGAAAAGTTTCAATGATTTTATTTTGTTTGGAAATCTCTCAAGAATGAAAAAAACAATCTTTTGTTTTCTGCCATTTTCTATGACAAAGTGTGTTTGATTTTTCGGTAGAAACACCTATAATTAATTTCAGGTGTCTTAAAAATGAAAATTTTTCCCTTTTAAAATCTCATAATAGATTATGAGCCTATAGAACGGAAATTCAAACGGGCACAAAGTCGAAAAGGAAAAATAAGCTTATATATTTCGATGCATATACATCATTTAATACATAGTCTTTTGGGGCCATATATTCAACACTTAATTCGGAAAATATGAAACTATGTTGAATGTGATAAGAATCTCTGACCAAAGATTGTCCTTAATTCCTTGAGGATGCATACCTGCTACGGCCAATAATTAAGCGTATTTAAAGTATCTCTAATCAAGTTGACACTGGACAATAGCCCAAGTTGTTTTTGGATTATTCATCAAATAATGTATTTTGACAAGGTCCATGCACACAAATCAAACATTAACGTCATTGTTAGACCTAAGTATATTCCTCAAATATGCAGTGTGTAGTAGTGTTTATTAATCAGTACCATTTACATCATTTAACAAAAAAATTAATGTGATAAATTAATTAGAGTGATATTCTTTATANTATCAGAAAAATAAAAGACATTAGAGCAATAGTCTAATTACACACTAAACCACCTTTATTCTCCCAACTCATCCTCATCTTCCTAATTAAGTGAGAGAAGAATTGATTACTTACTAAATTTTTAGACATTAATTGCATTAAATAATTAGGATGATGAGCTAGAAGGATATAAGCATAGTTTTCTCAAAGGACTCTTAACTGGTTCATGAGCATTGAGCAGTAGAAAATCGTCATGGGTTCACATGATGCTATATATGTGTTGCTGCTAGAACTTGCATATTCCCTGTTTGTCGAATTGAAGTTTGGATTGCATTATTGAATTTAAAGGGAAAATCTATATATATGTGAAATTATTTGTAAACAGTGAAGTATGCTATGATATACTTGCGGAAGGATATTCTGCTCCCATGATTCTAGATCAATGAAGCAATTATTTAAACTTAAAAAAAAAGGGAAGAATCATTATCCTTATTGAAATTCTATTAATAGCATGTACTAAAATCATACTGAACCTTCTTAACAATAAACTATGCTGAATGTTGCTCTATAAACTAGAGCCTTCTTTTATTTTCCCTTGAATTACTACTCTGATTGATCTATGTGAATAAATTCACCTTAACTAGAGTATGATACATACACAATTTAAGGCTAGCTGAGTGAGGAAGAAGACCCCATGAGTTTTCACTGACATGCAACAAATGAATTATTTACAAGGGACTGAAAATGTTGCTACAGGTCACTTGTCCTTGCCAGAGCTTGCCTCTGGAAGTTTAAATGTAGCAGGCTTATCAACACCCCTCCTCGAGTACTCCCTCCATCGTCGCGCCGCGGCTGCGGCTCTTTTCACTCTTTCTTCAACTTCCTCCTCTGCAAAATTTGATCACCATTTGAAAGCCTAAGTAACTTAAACATTATAAATCGCATGATGCAGTAACTGCCACGGCATATTTACAACATAGTGCCAATTTTTTCTTTGATAAAATCTTAGGGGTCCGTTTGGCTTCTGTTTTCTCTTCACGTTTTCAATATGCTTTTCGTACTGCAGAATTTTGCGAAGAAGATATAAAATACGAAACATGATTTTCGGAATTATTTGGAGGATATGATTATTTATTGTGACGTCTAGTAATTCAAAGTGTGAAAATTCTTTGTGGTTTCGCATCCCACATACCTGAACTTTCGTAGTCTTTCGGGTTGCCCCAGAGATTTCCCCAGTACGAATCTGTTTTATCGGAACGTTGCTGCTTCATCATTCTAAATTTTGCTTGTTCCTGCAAGAAATTCATGAGCATGAGATTGTGCTGGAAACCATACTGATCAAGTGCTTAACCCATTAACATGTTAAAGACACTGCTGAAGCACGAGCGAAATTTCCCACAGCAAAGAAGTAAAATTTCGTAGTTTCTTTGTCTGTTTCCAACCTCAAGTATCAGGAATTTGATAGCAATTTTGTACCACTCAGCGATTATTGTGTAATCTGAAAATGCAGAGCCTCCCAATTCTCGAAAACCCTGTTACTTGTGCGGATCGGGATGGATTGGAAGGCTTAAATTCTTCATTTATATCAAAGCTAACAGAAGTATATTCAAATAATCATTTTCTGAACCAATTATTAGCATACTTATGCTTGGGACAATTGGTTACAATGATCTGCTAGAAATTGAAACATATCAGCACAATTAAGGTCCAATGAACTTAGGACTCAGCACATATTTAAGACTAGAAAACTCGTGTACAACATCTTTGAACTTCGTAATTTCAAATTACTAGAGAGCCCATCCACTTTCCGGAGATTAGCACGGTGAAAAATGATAATTAAATAATACAGTTCAAAGTCTATCATAGTCTACACTCTATAACAATAATAATTCAACCCAGAGAGAAACTATAAACACAATCATAAGATCGATTAATGCAATTGCATGTTCATAAGTGACACTTCAAATGTTAGGTGGAAAATGAAGGTGAATCAGAAGATAGAGTTCTTACCAAGGCTTTTGACTGCCTCTTTTCCCATCGGGAACTTGCCTGTAATTAGTAAATGCAGATCAAGTTAGATGAGAACAACACTTAGATAGTACAAATGTGCTAAAACTTTAATTCTCAAACATTTTCTCTGAAAATAAGCTTGTAGCTGAAGAGGCATCAAAATGTACATATGATTACATGACGGAAAATTAAATGCCACTACATATTATTAATATTGTTGTGAATAAAAATGCTTGATCAATCCACACTATGACAATCTTCCAATTATTGTTTGAAATGACAGAACAAAGAATGTTACTCTAGGACTTTCAATCAGATCATCGGTTATGCATAATATGATGATTGCAACCTTATTGCAACCTTATTTCAACCTCAAAAATCACCATCACCCCACTAAATATCCATCATATAAAAAATTAGAATAAAACCTGGTAATATTTAAGTAATCTAGTAGTCAATGCATTATCCTTACCATTCTAAAAACATCAAACGACGCTGATCCCATTCCAGAAA
This sequence comes from Nissolia schottii, assembly GCA_003254905.1. NCBI lineage: Eukaryota > Viridiplantae > Streptophyta > Magnoliopsida > Fabales > Fabaceae > Nissolia > Nissolia schottii. The sequence continues at coordinate 71,169 of QANU01032482.1, forward strand.
GCATTAGGGCAACCTGCTCATATTTTAAGAGAGACAGTGCATAAATAGTACACAAAATACTTACATGGAAGAACTTTACTTCATAACCAACACCTTACATTAACTCTTTCTATGCGGCGCATTTCATCTTCAAGTAATGATAATTGTGCAGCAGATGTCCAATGAATGCAGTCCACAGGGCTAAAATACCAACAAAAATGTTAAATTAATTCCAATAATCTCAATTAACTTAGCTGCTTCACAAGCAATATCATTGTCGTATCGAAGGTTGCAAGTAAATCTGTGTACCAAAGAAGGTAGGAAAGAATGCTGATGCCTATATTGATATTAATTATGATAAACCAACATGCCTAGGGAAGGCTTGGATGATCTGGCCCATACTTAATGGTTTTCGACTTTGTTTTCAGTTACTAGATATTTGATGCCCCATCACCTTGGTCGGAAGGAAAGTCTTGGAATGCTCAAAGTCTCAAAGGCTTCGAACTTCAAAGAGATCAGCCATCACGCCTAGCCCACGGAAAACGAAAGAATCATAACCATAATAGCTGTGCAGAGGCATGGGTTTTCAGGAGGGTTATGAACTGGGAATTAATATCAGTATTTTTAACCCTTGGCTGAATTAACACATTTTTTATGCAGTTGCCAACGGGTGAGTATGATTAAATGATACTAGCTTGATTTGTCAAGGTTCATTATAATACAATAAGACAATGAATCACCAACACCGTAATATAACTCCCAAAATTTGATGAATACAGATACAAATACTCCTCCCTTTGATTAACAACCCAACAACGCCATATGGATAGATTTAAAGGTACACTTACTCCGTTCAATAACTTTTATGCAAATTGGATTTAATCAATTCAACCGTTGAATTAAAAGTTCCTGTCAAGTAGATTAAACTCATTAAATTTCATTCCATTTAAAAATTATTTGATATTTCATCTTCCCACTTTACTTTAATGTATAATATTATTTTAAAAATACAAGTATGGATTATTAGATTTCATATCAACTGCTGTCCAATTTCTTTGAAAATTGGTATAGTTGATCTTCAATACAATATCGCATAATTCAACGGTTGAATTGGTCAAATTCAATTTGCATAAAAAGTTATTGCGCGAAGTAAGTGTACCATGACTTGAGTCAATTGAACACCAACCTTAAATTCAAAACATCATGAGCATGTTGCAAATTTTAGTTGTCGTGCTATAAATTTCTAACAATTTCAACCGATATTTCTACTTATAAAGCAACTGATGGCGACATCCGGTTTCTCGGTCAACACCTATACTTAGTCAAGACCAATTTTAGGAGGAATAGAAATGGTAATTTGCACAATAGAAATGGCAATTTGGACGACAATCAAAGTTGTGCTGCAAATGCACCTGCTGCTACTAATGCAACTGCTAGGGACCAAACCGGTCTATCATAAAAGATTGAGCGCCCAACAAAGGATAGTTAGAGGAACTTTGACAATCTTTGACCAGATTCAATTTAGTTCTTGCTATATGTGATTAGAATGGTTTTGATGCTCATAGCATAGTATTGAGTGTTTGTAATATTCGTTGAAAACAAAAGCGCGTAATAAAAATAGAAATGAATGATAGATAAATGTGATTAGAGAGATGCAGATATGTCATGTATACCAACTGTCGATTGCCTGTTGAATTAATTCAGCATCCCCACATTGGTTGTACACTCGGGCTCTTCCGAAGTCTTCCTCTATTGCAAACACATCACAGGCAACATTGGTACAGTTTTTGCAGCCTGTTGAAGGATTTGCAGTGTACTTACATCATATGTTTGGTAATTTCTCATAGAAAAACATTTTGGATACATGATTGGCATCTAACAACGACACTAAAGTATTATTTAAGACTACAAAATAAACATGTCTTTCTAAGCACGTTGCAACCGGGAACTTAAATGTCAGGATTTGTCCCTTTTATATGGTTGGAGTGTCTAGTAGATTCAAAAGCATAAAATTTTTCTTCTGTTTAGTTAAAAGAGGTGAAAGATGGAGACACAAGTGCTTATGAGATGTGTTTGGTACGGACAAGGATGCATAACGTAACATACTAAAAAATTGTAGAAGTGAGGAAAGCACCTATGCAGCTGAATTCATCAACAAAGACTTGATCCTTGGGGCCAGAATCATCCAGGAAAGGGTTGATTGAAGTCAAGGAATATCCATGAATTCTGTCGTAAATGTTGCGCTGGATGGGATCACTGAGCACCTGCAGGGCAAATAGTTAATTCACCATGAAAAGCACAAGATAGAACTTGAATACAATCGATGACCAAATGGAACCCACCGCATAGACTTCGTTGATGAACATGCAGAAATTTGTGGTCTCCGGATCATTGCCACTCAAGTCCGGGTGGCACGATTTCATGCAATCATAATAGGCCTTCTTGATCTGAGCTGCTGTGGCATCTGGAAGCTAGTTCAAAAGACCAACTAATTATTCCACACACTATATAAATTGTCAAGATTAGTTTTGATGACTTGTCAGTACAAAAAAAAAAAAAAAAAAGAGTTTTACATTCCTCCAATCCTACTATATTATACATTTGGGTTACACCTACACACTTGCCGTGCATCAAAAATTAAGTTCTACATTATCATGCATCAGATTTAGCAAAATCCACCCCACTTTACTGCTTTCTCAATACCAAAAACAATGAGGCCATGGATAATGAAGCTTAAATATTGTTTTCTAAGTATTAGATTATTTTTAAATGTTTTGAGTATTTTTCGTCAGTGTGATGCATTACCAGACCCAAAACTGCATAATAATCATCTGCATCAGTGTTGATCGGAGAAACAGAGTCTTCAGCAGCAACTCTAACTCCGCGGCCACCACCACACCCTCTTCCCTTGCCACTCTTTGTTGCAAAGGCAAAAGGACTTGAAGCCTTAGAATGCATTCGCCATGAGCTTCTTGGACCCAACAAATTCAGTGATGGGTTTTGGATTCTGAGAGCTTCTGTGTACACTGGAGACAACAATTGAGCCATGATTCTAAACACCAATTCCAAGTGAAAAAGAAAAGAGATTGTTTCAAAGTTAAAGAGAGGATGGTGAGGTAGTAGTTGAACTAAAATTTGAGAAAAAGAATTAGGAAGATAAAAAAAAAAAAGTATATGTCATAAGGTTTTGTTTAATAATTTATTGAGTTTTTTGGAAAATTGCAATATGTCGAATATTTGAGGTGGAGGAAGCTTTGGTTTAAAAATTGGACGGTGAAAAATGCTGACATGTCCCTCTCACAGCCACTAGAAATACTTAGAATGCAGACGAATCTAATAAAAAGAAGAAGAAAAAAAGCATTAAGTGACAAAATACAATAAACCCCTTTACTTGAACGGTGGCACTAGTCATCTCGTGCACGCATGCTACTTTGTTCTGCTAAACTGAGAAATTTATCAAATTATTCTGTATTTTTTAGTTATATATTAAGGGGCGGTTTAGAACAAAAATTATTATTAATTTAAAAATATTTTCTAATAAAAAAAATGTAATCGCTACCTTAAAATTAGTGAAAGGATATTTTATAAACCGCGTGTTAATTATTTTCTAAAATCGGGCAATAATTTTTGCTCCCAATGATTTTCTAGAGTTCACGCCTGTTTTCTTGCTTCAAGCAAAAGATAAGTTGAAACCGATCTTAGACCGGCAGTGAAGGCATGAAGACAAAAGAGATCCTTGAAGAAATTTGTTTGCAGGAAAGAAAGATCATTGTAGAAACAGAAGAATAGAAAATCAAAAACACATTTATGATATTGGAGTAATTTCATATCGTGTCCATCTACTCGTTAAAAACAAATAAAATTAAATCCTTTAATGTCCTTAAAACGTACAACGCTTTTAGTTTTACTCTAAAAAAATATATATAATTTAAAATAATGTTCTTAAAGAAAAAGATTAAAAGAATCCTAAATAATATTTAATTCTTTTTCTTTAAAAGAATCTTAATTATGTAATCAAACCTAAATTAAGATTTTATTGTGAATATTCTTATGATTACTTAATAACTTTTAAGGAGATTCAAAAATAAATTATATTTTTTTAAGGTAAAGGAGCATCGTGTCCCTGAATGTATCAAATAATATTAAAAAAAATAGTGTCCATCTTAATTAGTAGCAATCACGCCATGAGTATTTGTGTCGATTTATGAAAGCTCCACTAGTTTTTAGATTATTTTTTAAAAATATTATAAGAGAAATTTTTTTATAGTAAACATTCTTTGATAGTTTAAAGTTTTTTACATTGTCATCCAATCAAATATTGTCATATTATCATAAATGGTTGATATTCTCTCTCACTCCTTCAAAAGTTATGCACCACAAGAGATTTGATTAGATGACAATGTAAAAAAATTTATTCGTCAGTGACTCAATAAAATATCATATTAAATATATTTTTTATTACACATAAATTAAAATTTCAATGTCTACTTTAGGAGCTGAACTAATCACTTAAAATTAAAGTATCATTTTGTGTGTGGTTAAGAGTTTATTAAACATATCTAGGGGTGTCAAATGGACTAACCCATCTCTATTTGGCCCAACCCCATGTGGGGCTGGGGCCAAAAGCCTACAAGGGCAAATAGCCCATATGCATGAAGACCTACATGGGTACAAAGCCCATAGGGCCAAGGCTATCCTCAACCTTAAATAGAATTCCTTTTTTAGGTGTGTTAGGACTAGGGCTTGCATGCAGGTCAACTTAGACCAGTGGCTTGACATGAGCCAACTTGGGCCCATGGGTCAATAAGGGCTCACGCAAGTCAACTTGGGCCTACGAGTTGATGTGGACTGATTCGGGCTCACAAGTCGACATGGGCTGACTTGGGTCCATATATCGATGTAGACCGAATTAGGCTTGCAAGTTGACTTGGCCCCACAAGTCGACACGGGATTGCAGGTTGATGCGGGTCAATGCAGGCCCGTAAGTTGACGCGGGTCAACGTAGGTCGACTCGAGCTCTCAAGTCAACGCAGGCTGACTCGAACTCTTGGGTTAACGTGGGCCGACTTGGGCCAGCGGGTTGATGCAGGCTAACGCAGGTTGACTCGGGCTTGCGGGTGAATGCAGACCGACTTGGGCTCTTAGGTTGACGTGGACTGACTCGGGCTCTCAGGTCGATGTGAACTCGAGCTCTTAGGGTAACGTCATTCGACTCGAGTCAAAAAATTATTCAAATAAAATTTTGAAAAAAGTTTTTAGGGGATTACTTCGGTACTTGGCCATAATATGGGTATCAGTACCATGATCTTGTAGGTTATTCTTATTTTAATTTTTTTTAAATTTAAAAGTTTTTAATTTATTAATATTCTATTTTTGCCCCACACCCATTTAGGATTTTCTTCTTGGCCTCCTTCACGTTTGTGCCTCAGTAGACAACAATTACTCCTCTATTCCCCTATCTACAAATATCATCATCATCACTGCCATTGCAATAACAGTTACGGCCTCGCCAACTCTCACCCTTGCGGTCACAATCACAATCCCGGACTCTGTCAACTCTCAATCGACATCAAACTAGAAGCTTTCTCAGGTTCATTCTCTTTATCCCATCTTAATTCTCTTTCATTTTGGGAATTCTCTTAATATGGGAGATTTTCAACAGGTGCTTAGGGCTTATTGAATACTCTTCTTCTTTGGTTTAGTGTTGCAAACCCTCAGCAACAGACCCCAATCTCGTTGACTCATTAACCAATTCTTCATCCATACTATTAGAATAAAACTCACTGTTCCATATCCATAGGTACAACACAAATTTGTCTTAGATTGGGTTTACACATATTTCTCCTTGTCATCTAATGCATTTTCCCTTTATTGGAATTGGAAACTTAAACATAAAAAAAAAGATATTGTGGTATGATAACGATGACTATGGTGGTGCTGGTGATGGTGATGACAACAGTGGTGATGATGTTGTGGTATAGCCAACACCAGTACCTCTATGAGGTATACCGAGTTACTATCAGGCTCAGCCTCGGCCTAAGTCTCAGCTGCAGCTGCAACCTTACCATCTCCCCAGTTACTACACCACTCAGCCTCAGCCTAAGCACCGTGACGAAGGTTTAGGGTCAACATCAACATTAGCAGTAGCATCAACATGAACATCGGGATCAGGATCAGGAGCCACTAATGATTTGTATACGAGTCAACTGTCCCCAAACAAGGAAACTATATTGTTTGCCATGAAAAACTATAGCCTCCATAGAGGCGTGCAACACAAAGTCATTGAGTCTAGCAAAGGAAAATTTTGATACAGGTGTGCCATGGTAAAAGAAGGATGTCCCTGGTCAATTTAGGTGACTCTAAGGGAGAAGTCTCAAATGTGAAAGGTGAGGAAGTTTACTGATGAACATACTTTTCTCTTTTCTAGTTTACCAAAGAGTTACCCACAGCTGGATTCAAAGATTATTTGTGCAATCATACACTCGATTATAGAAGTTGATCCAGATACAATTGTCAAAGCACTACAGGCAGATGTTCAAAAGGAGTTGACCTTGATGTCGTCATACAAGACGTGTTGGCTTGGGAAGCAGAGAGGGCGATTGCTATGATATATGGCAATTGGGAGGAATTATACAATAAACTCCCTATATTTTTTTATGGGTTTACAATATTACGTGTCAAGTAATATTTATTGTCCTTCTATCTGTTATTGTGTTTGCTATGATATATGTTTATCGCTATGTTACTAACCCTTTTTAATTTCTTTAATAGTTTTCTTTCATTGATGCCTTAATTGTCCTTTTATATGTTATCAATTGCTCTATTCTTAACCTTGTTTTAGTTATATGGTGTTCTTTCATCGATGCCTTAATTGTTCTTTTATATGTGATTTATTAATTGACCTTCCATTTGTTTTTAGTTTACATGTTTAATAGTAACTAATTGTCTTTCTACATGTTAAGTTTTAATTGTTCTTTTACCTTCTATATGTTATTAATTGTTCTGCACATGGATTTATGGCAGGTTTGATTGTGCATTTACAAATTGTACCATATATTAACAATGGTCTGGTTCATAATGATGTTATGATGTTCTCATGAGTATTTTGGACATTTCCATCATGCATTGAGGCATTTAAGTACTGTAAACTGTCGCGACGGGAAAGCAACACAATATTAAAAAAATAATTCAATGGAGTCGCCACCAATTTTATTCGAATAAGGAAAAATTGGAAAAACCTTTATTTAGAGAAAATTGGTCTGATTTGACTTTGGGTTCAGGAGTCAATTATGCATCGGAAAGAGCAAAAACTTAATTTTGCGGCACCCCTAATACATCCGTATAAACGGTTACCTTAATTAACTGTGCAAATTATTTATAACCTCCAAAATAAAATTGAGAAAGTTTAGAGTATCAAGTTGTCTCAACTCAGATACTCTAAAACGAGTTAATAAGTCGTTACAACTAAATTAACATTTTTTATTATCAAAAACATGTTCAAATATTTTTTTATAAAGAAATAAATAAGACTTTAAAAAAAACAAATAAAATTATTTACACGTGGGACAAAAATTATGAAAATTTAATTTTGGCTCGACTGGCGCTCCTACGTATGCTTTGGTGCAATGAGGAACTAAAAGCCACGTAGTTCTTTCTGAAAAAATATTTGTGTGTTGATTAATTTTTGAAAAAAATTTAGTTTCAGAGCATCGAACTGTCACAACAAAAATACTCTGAAAACATAGGGTTAGCAAATCGTCACAACTCAGCTAATCGTTTTATTTTCATGTATAAAAATATGTTAATTAAACTAAAAAATATTTAGAGTATCAAGTTGTCACAACTTAGATGCTCTAAAATGAGTTAACAAGTCGTCACGACTTAGCTAACATTTTTATTTTCATGCTATTTCTTTATTTATTTATTTTTTTAATAGCAAACAATAATAATTAAAAAAATATGTTTTGGGCTCAAAGCACCCGGCCCAAAAAAGTGAAATTATAAAATAAAAATACAGATCAGCAAAACAAAGGAAAAAAATTTCAACCCAATGGCCCAAAACACACCGCCAATAAAAATGAAATAAAAAATTAAACCAAAAGCTGGCCCAAACCCAAAACTCACAAAACAATTGCAGCAAAATTAAAAATTACTCCCTAGAGACCCAAACCAAAAAATGGGCTGCTCCCAAACCAAAAGCCGGCGGCGGCGAGCCCTCTCTCTGCTCTCGGTTCGCTTTCTCTCTCCGCCTCTGGTTCTCTCTTTCTCTCTCTGGCTCGCTTTCTCTCTCTGCGATTCTCTTCTCTCTTTTTTCAGATCAGTTTCTTGACGTCTCTTTCCTTCTCTCTTAATCTCAGTTTCTCTCTCCCTGCGGTTTCTCTCTCGGATTCACTCACCCTCTGTTTCTCGGTTTCCTCTCTCTCTCTGTTCACTCTCGATCTTTTCTGTCTCACTCTCTAGATCTGTTTTGGTTTCTGGTGTGTGTGTTGTTGAGGATGGAGAGAGAGAACGGTGGAAGAAGAAGATGGCCTCTGATTCTTCCTTCTTTTTTTTCCTTTTGAACTTTTTATTTCTTATTTATTTATTTATGAATAGATTGACACAAAAAAACAAAGCATACCTCGATTCCTCTTCTCTTCCTCTTCCTATAGAAATTATGTTTGATGATATATTTTGGTGATGGTGAATGGACTTTTTTTTTCAGCCAAAAAGCCTCCCTTTTACCGTGTGAATTTACTGTATTTATAGTGTTAAACCTTAACATCTGATGTTGATCTTGGCTTGCTGCAGTTTCTCTTATTCCATTTATGTATGTTACTTGTATTTTTCTTACAAGAAAAACGCCATTTTTGTATGTTACTTGCTGCCAAGATTTTGCAAGAGGAGGAGGAGGGGGGGGGGGGGTTTTTCCGCCGAGGAAAAGAGAGTTTGGGAAAGAAAGACCATTGTTTCTGTTGGGGAAGGAAGGCTGATGCCCCCTTTTTTTAATTTTCGTTTTTTTCAATTTTTTTTTGTTTGGGCTAAAAAACCTAAAAGATTGGGCCAACAAAATTTTTGGATCATATGAAAAATAAATGAAAGAAAGGGAGAAAATAAAAATAAAATGGTAAAAGAATAAAATAACAAGCACACAAGTTAAACAAATAGTAAAAATAAAATGGCCACACAAAATTGGGTGTTCACACAAACCATTCATTTCAATTGGTGGCACACATTTATATGGGAAGTACAGCTGTTGGAAATTGCGCAAGATGGAAATGATCAAATTATCCCTATTGCATTTGCAATTGTTAAGGGGAAAACAAAGGAGGCATAATCTTATTTTTTGAAGCATATTCAAAAACAAAAATGCTACATGTACATCTAATTTCATACACTCATACATACACCATTAATAATGCACAAACTTTATTCTCACGAGTGCACAAACATTACAAACTTGTAAATGATATTCTCAACTATACTTAATTAAGTGCACAAACATTACATGAGTTAAAACACAAACTTTATGTATATAAATACGGAGTGTATGTATAGTGTATGATTTTTGGTGGACGTGTAGCAGAACTCATTCAAAAACATGTAACACCACAACTAAGCATTCTTGTTATGTTAGATAGAAAATATTTGTTGTCCTTATACTTGTTATTAATTACTCTGTTATTAATTGTCATGTTCTTAACCTTTTTTAATTACTTTAATTATCCTTTTATATATTATTAATTGCTATATTCTTAACCTTTTTATTGGATAGACATGCCTCTATCGCTACAGCTCTACAAGATGAAGAGACTGATTGGCGTGCTCCAGGAGCGTATCATGCGTTCTATGCAATTCACTTAGCATCAAATTTCGGCACACGCTTCAAGGAAAATGAAGCAAAGAAGGCATTGAAGAATGCAATGTATAGTTAGTCACGTTCTAGGTATCTCTACTGAAGAGGTGTGTTGACTAGTATTGATCTAAGGATGGGTGAATGGATTAACAGGATCCAACTTAAACAATGGGCATGTTGATGAAGGACGTCATTTTGGAAACATGACCACAAATCTGTTAGAGTGCTAGAATAATGTGCTGAAGGGGGCACGATCTCTTCTAATCACGACTATAGTTAGGACCACTTACTATAAGTTGGTAGAGACGTTCTATGACAGAGGGCAAAGCACAAAGGCTCAGCTAAGGGCAGGGGCAAAGTTTTATGAGTACTTGTTAGACGCAATTAAGGTTAGTAGTTGTCTGAGGGGAAACATGCATGTGAGACCAATAAGTAAGGATGACATGACTTATGAGGTGTTGGTGCGTGCCTGGACTGGGGTATATAGCTAGAGGTCCTTCAAGGTCGACTTAGGTGATAGAACCTGTGACTGTGGAGCATTCCAGGCATTGTACTTCCCTTGTTTCCATGCAGTAGCATGCCACCATACACGACTTGATTGGGCTAGTTATGTTCATCCTGTTTATAGCATAGAGCATATTGCTCACGTGTACATGGAAAAATTCAGACCCCTACTTGATGAGAATTTGTGGCCTCAGCCAAGTGGAGCCATCTTGCCAAATCTGACAATGAGATGTAGCATTGAAGGTCAGCCTATCTCTACCCATATATTCCAAACAAGATGGACGGAGTTGAACCTGATAAAGTAAGACGTTGTGGCATGTGCTGTCAGCTTGGTCACACGAGACGTGAGTGTCTGCATATAAATGCAAATGGCTAGTAGTATAGTATTATGGTTGCTATGGATGGCTTGTTATGTACTGTTCCATGTGTTCCATGTTATTAAAGTGTTTATGAAAAACTTTTATTGATGACTTGTTAATGTTATTTTTTTTTTGTTAAGTTGTTGTTAGTAAGTTTATTACCTTATTCACACCTAAAAGAATTAGTCATAAAGAAATAAAAAAAAGTCATAGAAATGAATCACATACATAATAAGGTGTGGAAGTCAATTTAAATTGACTTCCAAATAATAAAAAAATTATTTTAGGCCATAAGCACGCATATCATACAACGAAACCTTACTTTTCTCCTAAATAATAAAGTTAGTAACAACAACTAAACAAAAAACGACATAACAATTAACAAGACATCCATAAAACACATTAATAAACAAGAATAAACACACATATCATACAATAAAATTTTACTTTTCTCCTGAACCTTGGTACACAATGAGAAAAACTATGTTTTTTGGATTTTTTCCAAAGGAGTCGATTCAAATAGAATCAATTTGAATTGACTCCCATTAAAAAAAAGTGGAATTTGATTTAAATCGACTTTTAAATTAAAAAAAAAATAAAAATTAGTACCGGCCCATAAATAAAAAACACTAAGAGGAGGTACCAATGATCACTTCTTTTCATTATTTATTTGAAAATATAAGAGTTTACATATTCGGATGTGTTCACACACTTTACCCAGCATTACACTGATATATATATGATACAAGGATGCATAATCCTTCACTTTCTCATTTAAAACCACACTTAACTTTTAAAAGATACTAATCCATATATTCTGCAAAGTACAAAGACAAGTACAATTTAAGAACACAACCTATATATTAAGATAACCTTTCAGATTGGCGACTTATTAAGCAATTGGATAGGCGGGATTCTTAGCAAGGCCGCACAAACCTTTCTTGCCATGCACGTGTCTCTTCATCCTCACGTATCCTTTCTCACCCCACTCAGTCCCCCACGAATTCTTCACCAACCAGTACTCTTCGCCATCGTCGCTTGAACCGTAGCCAATTATTGTAACGGCATGGTCAAGGTGGGTCCCGCATTTTCCCGCGAAAACCCCGCTCGAGTAAAACTGGAAAGCTCGCTGCCCGCCTTCGATACCAACCGCCACCGGTTGGTTCGCGACGGCTTTGAGGAGCGCCTTTTCGTTATTACGAGGGACTTTCTCGTAGCCCTTGATACTGGCCACGGTTTGAGATTCCTTCTTGGGGTTGCAAGCCCTATCGCGTCCTTTGTAAGGGTACTGTGCCTCGCTTGCGATTCCTCCTTTCTTGGCTATGAAGTCGTAGGCGTCTTCCACGTAACCGCCGTCGCATCCTTCGCTGTCGCCTTTGACGCAGTCGACCAGCTCCTGCTCCGAGAGGGAGACTAGGTTTCCTGTGGTTATTTGGTGGATACCTTCCACTGCGGCCACCGTTGCGAATGCCCAACAACTGCCTGTTTTTCCCAACAAAATCAACACACAGACGTTAGGTAAATCATTCAGTTGATGTTGGGGGAAGTTACACACGATATCATTCGATTTATTATGCTGGATCCCCTCGTGTAATTTATAGGAGTGTTCAGCGTCACCATTTCTTAAAGGGTAACGGTATTTAGTGTAGTTTCACCTAAACCTTATGTAAATCGAGCGTGTTATTGTTAAGATATAAAACCATTTAATTGCATCTATTTTTAACAAGTTAAGCTTATGAAAACGATGGTTTTCGACATTATATCAAAATCTTTTTAACTTGAGGTCTAGAATTTGATCATCATCGATTTACAGTACTCATTTTTAAAAATTTGTCTATACTTCAAGTCAAACAAATCCTTGCATGAGAAAACAATTTAAGATATAAAATTATTTTCTAACCAATAACTTAACTCTTAAGAGAGACACAGAAACAATTATACATGTATTATACCCGCCTATATATCCATAATGGAACCCTGAGGTAAGTGTAATTTTTTTTTTTGGCTACATTAGGTAATTAGTGGACTCGTAACAATTAATGAAATTGAGTTGAAATAAGGAATTTGAGAATCACAATCATGTGCATGGTTACAAATATACCAACATATTGACAAAATGTCATAATTTTAGTTTACCACATCCATGTTGGTTCTTGATTGGAGTAACAGCTCCTCTTTCCCTCCAGTCAACGGTGGCAGGAATGTCAGTGGCATTTTCATACCTAAATGGTATCGTTTCTGGTGCCATCCCCACAACTCCAACTGGCCTCTTCTGACCATTAAGTGCTGAAGCCTTAAACTCTTCAATGGTTTGGTCTGCAAATTGATTCGTGCTAAGTTTGAAAGGTTTGTTACCGTCAGCATTGAATGACTCAATGAACTCAACGTTTTCCTTGAATATTTGGAAACGTTTTCCCTTCTCTGCATCATCCTTATAATACTTGCCATGTTCCACCATCCATTGCTCGTGTTTCTCAGATAAGAGTGTGTCAAGGAGCATACGAGACATTATCCCAGAAGGCCATAGAGCAAGGATGAGGAACACAGCTAAAATATTATGGTTTTGGCTAAAGTAAGCCATATCACTTGAAGCAAGTATAAGGGTTTGATTATATATGGTGCAATGAGAAAGGAAAACTTGGTATGCAGAAAACACAATGGCTGCTATTATTTATAGTTGGATACCAACTGTGATTTTTATGGTAGTAGACTAAAATTTTTAATTTCCTTTTCAAATTTTTTTTTAAAATAAAAGTGAATTAAATAGAATTATGAATCTAACTTTAAAATTATACAAAATATCTTTATACCAAGGTTAAGAAAATCGGGTCAAAAATCAAATCGGTCGGGTCAAAGGTTCAGAGGTTTAGAGGTTCAACCGGTTCAATTGAAAGTTCAACTGGAGTTGAATAAAAAATATACATTTTATTATTTAATATTTATATATATGATTAATTATATACTATATAATAAATAAAAATTACTTTTCATATAATATTTGTACATTACATTAAAATTAAAAAAATCCTAATTTTTTTAAAAAAAGAACTGATCTGATTCGCCGATTTTCACTAGTTTTCAGGCTAGACAATTTTTCAGAGCAAATTGAATCAAATAGGAGCCTGGTTCCCGGTTCAACTGGTTGGACCGACCAATCCGATCTAGTCCAATTTTCATAACCATGTTTTATACAATTATTAACAGTGATTCTGCTTGTACAATGAAAAAGTGCCTACCATATCGCCATCGTACAACTACGTAAGACATATACTGAGATAGATGCATGAACAAACATTGTAAAATAGATGAACAAACATTATAGAGCCGATGAACAAACATTTTCACATATAACAGCAAAATAAAATAAGACTTGCGTCACATTAAATAACAAAAAATAACTGTCACATTCTCTCTCTTATTTTCTACTCATATTCTAAAACACATACATTTACGCTTCCTTATAAATAAACATTATCAAATATACCAACAAACATTAAAAAACAAATAAACAAACTGCATCATCATATGCAATTTACACATGGTTAGATGACCTCACTTCTAGAATGATGATTTCCTAAAAGTATAAGCACACGCTTGTAAGTAGTCACTATCCACGGGTAAACCACACCAACGTGTAGTCACTATCCACGTGTAAACCGCACCATCGTGAGGAGTTCATCATTTAGAGTCCGCTTAGTCAACTTTGTAATATATTGCTTTCATTTTAAGATCCATTTCCCAGTCAAATTGGTTTCAATTCAAATGCCTTCATGGCCCCCATTACAGTTTTTTGTTTGTAGTTTTTATTTTTTTGAGAGGGACTTTATGGTCCATTTTTGTTTCCTATAGAATACTATCTTGTAGTTATGTAGTCAAAGTTATTAATCAATCTGTTTAGTCTTTGTCGTCTTCGCAAAAACTAGGGCTCACGTTACCACAATTTTTTTTTTCCTTCAAGAAATTCATTTTATCGTAGACAAATAGAGTATAACCACAAATAAAAACGTAAACTTAACAACAACAACAAAAAGGCACTAAATTTAAATAATTGTCTAAAACATCTTAGTCCTAAATTTTACTGAATTTCTGTGAAAAAAGAAAATCTAACCAAGGCAACATATCCAAAATTAAAGAACAAAAATCACTTTGACAATCTATATTGCAGGAGTTCTCTGAGCTCTTCTTGTAGCTCATCTATCATCTACTACTCGAATCTTTTACTTCAACAATATTATTCTATCCTTGGGAGAAAAACTAGTATCAATTGGTGCAATACCAACTCGATGCATCACTTCTAGCAATTCCCCTATGCAGAAGGCCATAACCAGCATGCAAAATAGTGTGCCAACCATCTGTACAAAAGACAAAAAGGAGTCTCGACTCTCAAGTGGTAGCCACCAACATTAGCTATTTCGCCCATCATAAATGTTATCTAATTTAAAGCAACCATTAATGGACTGCAATCAATTGTGGTGTTTTCCGTTTTATGAGAAAATGGTTACTTCATGATACAGATGCATGGGATGCGCTAGCTTGAGCCAAATTATTAGGTGATCTTTTTCATATGGGCGAGACATCTGTAAATTGATTGGTGTTAGTAACACAGTGTAAGCTTAGTCCATAGGTAGAGTTATTTAAATATTGGCTTAGGTCCTCTCTGTATTCATTCATTTGTGCGCATGGCTAGCTGCACCACAACTCGCCACATTCAGGAGTGTGTGAAATGTAGAGGAAGGTCTAGTTGCTCTAGCTTGCAAGTTCTGGTAGGGATGGTAAAATGGACACAACATGCACGGTGGGGTGGACGGCCCGCTTTTTTTTTTTTTTTCCGTTAATTCACTCAGCCATGCGGGTTGACTCGTTAACTCGTGTGTTGACGTAGGTTGAAAGGGGGCGGGTTGTTAACGTGTACTGAGGTTAATTATTTTTTTTAAAAAAAAAATATGAAATGGGTCAAAAATTGGGTTGGGCATACCAAAATTTAAAATTTTTTAGATTGAAACAAAAAAAAGGCAGAAACATAACATTTTAAATTGAATTGAAATCAAACTTAAACGCACTAAAGAAACAAAATACACGCAGCCAACCATGATTTAGTGCTGTTATATGTGTGTATTTTTTTTTTTTTTTTTGGTGTAGTATGTGTATTTTTGTTAGTCAAATTGTTAATTTTTGTTTTTAATTTTTTAATCTGTCAACTCGAGAGCTAAATAAAATGTGGAGCGAACATAAGTCTTTGATCCGCATAAAAAATTAGTCCGCTTTACCGCTTTTGTCATCCCTTAGTTCTATTTGTATTTATCACTTTTTGATAATCATGTCTTCGACTAGTAAGTTCTATTGTATTCTAATTTCATGTACTCCGTTGGTATAAATTTCTTACAAAATATGTTAAAGAAGAAAAACAAAATTAAAAAAAAATGAAAAAAAATAGAAGGAAAAAGAAAGACTTGAATATGAATATTAATATTATTATAATTATTATATATTATCATTATTAGGGTAAAATAAACATATAAATGAGCCTAATTGAAGCCCCATGCTCTTGATAATAGAATTTTCCATAGATAAGGTAATAGCTTTCAGTAACCCCAAAAACGGAAAACAGTAGTAGCTTAATTTTCCACTATTTTCTTGTTTCTAGTCAGTTGAGGGGACTACTTGAGATTGATGACAGTCAGCAGCGCAGTTTTTCTGTTTGAAACGCAATCTGGTGCATTATTTGAGAACGGAATCTTGGAATTCTTGAACACTATTACTAGTGCAATAAAAAGAAAAAATAGAATGAATGTGACTTTGTGGATGTGTACAAACAGACAAAATAAAGAAGACCGTTTGGATGCATGTAAGCAATAAGTATCTAGATTGTTTGACTAGCTAGTTGGATAAACATGTGGGAAGTTTTGCTTTTTGCAATTTGGTAGGCCAAGTCTTAATTTTGATATTACTAACAAATGATGTACATGTTCATTAATTGCCCAGAATTAATTAGTAGCATCAAGAATACATCCGGAGAAGAAAGTGTGTTTGTGATGTAAATGGAGCGAAGAAATTTCCTTTCCATGCATGCATGCATAGTGCCAAGGGTAAATTCTTTACGAACAAACAAATTAATGTACCGATGCCAAAGCTATTTATTTGTTGCATATTGAAATTTGCAGGATTTGAACATACATGGAAGTGACTCAATAACGATATTAGGATAAACTCTCATTAAATTAAGAATGAGTAACCCAATTTGGGAAGGAAAATATAAACAAGGTAACCCCACCCCTCACTCTACCGAAACTCGACAAGAAACAAGAAGGACCTCATTAAAAATCTCATCAGAAAAAATTTAATAGGACAAATCCTTCACTTTTAAGGGAGGAAAAAGAGAATCTCACTTTTATAAAAAGCTATTTAGGCCATGCGTGCTCATCTAAATGTCCAAATGATAAATGAGAAATCAAAATATACTTGTAGTCGTTGATCAAGCTCAAAAGATCTCATTAGACAAATATGAAGAAGAGTTCACCTACTTGCCATCTTTATTTGTTACAAGTACTGTTGAAATTAAATGTATTCAGCACTTCATTGGAAATTACATAAAATAAAAAATAAAAATAAAATCAACATCTCCATTTAGAGACAAATTAAATCATCAATTATTATTAGGGTTCACCTAAGGCAATTCCATATATGGCAACTTTAAGCAATGGGATAACAAGAAAACATGGCAATTCCACGTCAAGAATGCTACATGTATAATAACTTTTGGATAAAATGTGGACAATCCTCTCACAAATAAAGTATGGACCCCACTATGAAGAGAAAAAAATGTGAGTATAGTAAGACTCATGCTTTTGTGAAAAGATTGTCCACATGTTGTCCAAAAGTTATTGTATATGTAGCATTCCCCATTCCACATAACCCATGTTTCTCATTTATTCCTCACTTCATCCTCACATATCCTCCATCACCACATAAACCAATAGTCAGTATCATCCTCACTTGTGCCGTAACTAACTACTAGTGTCACAGTATGGTCTAACTAAGATTTAGTTCCACATTTTCCGGTAAAAATTCTCTTGAGTAATATGCAAAATAGTTCCCTCCCACGTCGATATAAACCGATACCTATTGATTGGCCACTGCTTGTAGAAGTGTTGCCTCGATATTTTGTGGCATTGTCTCACAGTCTTTAGGCTGCATTTGGTTGCTGAGATATGATTAAAATGTAGAGATATAGGGATAAAGATATAAAATAT
Source organism: Nissolia schottii (assembly GCA_003254905.1). Classification (NCBI taxonomy): domain Eukaryota; kingdom Viridiplantae; phylum Streptophyta; class Magnoliopsida; order Fabales; family Fabaceae; genus Nissolia; species Nissolia schottii. The sequence continues at coordinate 89,096 of QANU01032482.1, forward strand.
AGGACTAAAAGTCAGCCTTGTATTATGTTAGATGGTGGTATACATGTCACACTCAAACTTGGATGTGACCGCACGTAGGGATACTGTTCCTATGAAAGCTCTGTCGTGGTCTTTACTATTGTACATGCATGATAGTTATATAACTGATTTATATATATAAGGAAAATACTAACTATCTAAATTACATAATATTTGACAATCAAACCGATAATAATGATGATGATGATGATGATGATAATTCTAATGTATGATAATGCATAATCCTACTTAAGTCATCTGGAGTATCCTAATAAATATAAAAGATTGTAGACTCCATTGCAAAGCAGAGTTCACCACTGACGTTGGACCTCACTGCTACTTGATGAAGGGCACGACACTCCTCAATTATATACGAAAAACAACATGGTAGAGGAGTGAGTTGTCAACTTAGTGGTGGGCACCATGGTACCACTCACACAACATGTACTAAACAGATAGCATAAGCATGTATTTCGATAAATACATACAAGATAATTTAGATAGTTTCATATAGCATGTAAATGTTCTGAAAATACTGATACTAAATAGGAAACTGATATAGTAACTGTGTAACATTGTCCGCCTCCTAATTGAGGAGTCAATGCAAGATACGTATCAATCCTTGGTCAAGGGAGTGCTAGCTCGACTTTGTTTCGCCAAGATAAATCCTCACAATCTGGGTGTGCTGAAACTCGTAAGGTATACTAGAATCACTATGGGTATGTTGAACCCATATAACATACTGAGATCACTGTGGGTACACTAAACCCATAACTGGGACTCACTGAGTACGCTGAACTCGTGCTAATAACTGAATTATAATAAATATTGATACTGCTGAAATGTAAGTCTGCTAACCTATGGTTCTCATGCATAATTGATTATGATGCTTTAATTATCATGGGTGATCTAACTATAGACTAATTACTATAAATAATTACCAACATATCATGTTCTATGTCTATGTCTACTTATTATGAAAAGTTTGTTATTCTACTGTCATGCTATAGAAGTCGCTTCTTAAGCCCAACCAAACAACTCTAAGCATATAAACACATATTCATTTAATATTGCACAACATGTATATAAGTCTCTACTTAGGCATAACATGTGATTTCTAAGCATATAAGCATTTAATAAGTCTAGATACTAAATAACTAATAATTACATAATTAAATAACTAATAAATTATGTTGGAATAACTGACTTGATTGACAAACCACTAATGCGGCAAACTATCAACACATCGGGACCTCCACTCACTTGGAATGACCTAAGACTGGGGAGCACTAGCATTAGAAGCTCCGAGCGGTGTATCGTTGGCACTAGATTGGCGAACAAAACACCACACCATGAAAAGCTAATAAAGCAACACTACTGAAAGGTGTTTCGGTAGCGAACTAGCATCGCTATGGCGAATAGGCATTGCCACGGCGGTCGTGGACCGGCATTACCACGGTGGTTGTGGACTGCCATAGCGTTACCACTACCAAAGTAGTGGCACTGGGACCTACTACCTTAAGTCACCCTAAAAAGATTAACTAACTACCCTAAGTGAAGACGATGCATCCCCACATGAAAATAATTCAGTAAAAAAGTTCCAGTACTGGGTGGAACCTTATAAGCTTTGAAGGAATTAGCAACTATAGCTCTGCCTAGGGGTTCTATATATAGGAAGACGAGGGGCCTCCTCCTATTGAATGTTGTTACGATGCTAGGGTTTTCTGAAACCTCCATGTCATTGCTCGCTAGGTGCGCTGCAGCATGCCCAACATGCTGCAGCGCATTGCTTGCTTCATGTCGTTGTAGCATTGTGGGAGCGCTGCAGTGCATCCTTAGCTCCATGTCATTGCAACATGCTAGGCACGTTATAACGCCCTTCCAAAGACATGGGTCATCACAATACAAGACACAATGTATTGTATCTATATCTTGTTTGGCACTATGGTGACAAGACAGATAAATAGTGGCAAAAGACATGAATACCCTTTTGTAATAAAAAATTAGAAACAAAAAAGGGAGCCATAGATTCATTCTTCATCACAGAAAAATGAAGGTTAATGGATGGATGGCAGAGCTTCCTGCTTCCTTCTTCAACAAAGCTCAACTATGGATTTTCTTGCCACCATAAAATTTCTTTATTCTCTTACACCCACCATTGCATTGAACGATGAATCTTGCTACCTTCTTCTTTGATTTGTTGAGCCTTTCTTATTGTTCTATCACATTCCTCTCTTCTCCAATTGGTTTGTCTTGTGTAAGCTTTATCGTCATTAATTGACCACAAATCGGCGGCACTGATAGGAAGAAGATGAGATGGCCACAAATTGGATAGACCCCCCTTCATGACTTGTTGTCCTCTACAAACATATTTCATGGACTACGTCTTATTGACCACATATTACTGAAGCTTTTGGGTTTGTGAATGCCTCCATCAAGATCGATGGAGGCGTCCCCTCCAGTTGTTGCCACCATCCTCCCTCGTTGGGTCTTTGGGTTTGTAGGTGGTGGGGTTGGGATCTGAGATGTGGGATTGAAGGGGGAAGGATTGATGATTGATAGTGGTGAAGTTGTTATGGGATGTGGTAGGGGAGATGTTGCAAAAGGAAAAATAAGAAATTGTAGATGGAGAGGTGGTGACAGTTGCGGCAACAACATTTACAATGGTGTCAGTGGTTACGACAGAGACGGCAACAGAAAAGAAGGAAGGAAAAGAAGGGAGAAAAGGGATTTGAGGTTTGACAAGGACAAAATTGTTAATATGTAAATATGACAAGGGCTAACTTGGAATAGAAAATTTATTTAAAATATTTCCTTGTATCTTGTCTCCTTATCCCAGCAAAATGGAGCTATAGAAACTACACAAATTTTTATGTCTGTCTCAGTAAACAAATAGAATTTTTCTCCCCGTGTCCTTGTATTCCTATCCTGTCTCAGTAAACAAAGACTGGCTTAAATATCTGAGGAATTTTGGAGGCTTCCTTAATTTGTTTTGTTGCATGTTGTAGTATTGGATGCCTTGTAAGGATAATTTATTTTAGTGGCGATTCTATTGTTTATTACGATGAATTTGAAGCCATCTTCTATGTCACTGTTGTTACGTCTTTCGTTCCTACCTTCTATATCGCAATCCACTAGATCTTGCTCAAAGTGGGAGACTAACTTTCCAGTGGTTATTTGGTGGATGCCCTTGGTTGTGGCCACATTTGAAAATGCCCAATAGCTACCTGTAGATTTCGTAAATAAAATTAACATGCAACATTAACTCAGTTTGCATTAATACAAGGAATCTAAGATAACTTGAAAACAGCAAAGGTTAAAATATACTTAGATTCAAGTATTGTTGTATATCATCTGACAAAATCTTTTTCGGATTAAATACGTTTTTAGTCACTCATAAATTTTAAATTTTGTGTTTTATCCCTCATAAATTTTTTTTTGTAAGGACAATAATGTAATTAAACAGATCAAAGTGGAGCACGTGGCTCTTACCCACGGCACCACCGCCAAAGAAAGAAACAAAAAGAAAATATAATGAAAAAGAAAGAACTGTAACATGTGAACGTATAATAAATAATAATATATGCATATTTGTATAATAATATTATAATAATATAATAATAATAAAATATTATATAAATAATATATAATTAACTGAGGCGGCATAGTGCATCACCTCAAACTTCTATATATACATATGGTATGTATAAGGCCACGACCAACACCCCAAAGCTCATAAATTCACACTGTTAAACATATGTCTGTTCCGTTCACATGCTCTGCGGTTATGCCATTGAACTCATGAAAAATAGCACGATCGTCTCAAGGTTCGCGAGAGTTTTCTCGCAACTTTCAGAACGCTTGAAAAGTGGGTAATCCTGACTTATTCATCTCCTTGATGATTTCAATGTGTTATATGTATGACTTATGAAAAATCGATGTAGTATATTTTATGTAAAACTATGTTTAGTATGATGCACAAATGATCTAGTGTAGTCTTGAAGTTAGGAAAATATAACAGTAATTGTTGGTACAAAATAATACAAATTCAAAGTATAACATAATACAAAATAGTAAGTATGTTATAAGATAAGTGATTTGGTGTATTAGTTTATGAATGCTTGGCTCATGATACGTAGATATACAGTAGGATGCTGGTTTTACTTATTGGCTAGTTTGTACTTAATACAATTTTACGATATAAAATTGATGATGGATATTGCAGCATCTTAGATTTTGATTATTATAATTTAGCTATGTTGGGCACTTAGTAAATGCTAAACAATTTCAAATTGAACATTAATTATGTGACAAACATATTTTAGATGTAATGATTGTAATTGTGTGTTGTGATTATAATAACTATATTATTATGTGTTGTAATTGTGATATCATGCACCATGAGGAACGGGTTGTCAACAGAGGGTTAGGGCAACCTTAGATAACTAGAGAAATTATCACCTAACTATGACAAGCTCATAATTGAACATATGAAACGAGTTTAGATCTTGAGAGGTATGTTCCTAGTTGTGAATTCAGGAGAATTGTATCAGAAACACAGATATAGACCTTTCCCGTCAAGAGAGCCTAACCAGATGAGTAAGAGAGACAGACTCTTCCCGTCAGGAGTGTAACTTCAGATAGCAACCTAAGAGGGGTGAATTAGGTTTCGCTCAACTTTTCTCGATTTTGGTTCTTTGAAAAAGGAAAGTGGTTTCAAATCCTAATTCTGAAACTTGAACCCACTAACCAGTAATAATCAAAATGCTTAAGATTAATAATGTAGCAGAAAGATAAATTGCTGTAAGTAAAGAGTGTAGGGATAAAAAAAATCACACCGAAAGATTTATCCTGGTTCACTTTCAAACCACCGAAGGCTACGTCCAGTCCCCTATTCTGATTCAGGGATTTTTCACTATGTAATCTTGTGTTGTGTACAACCGAGACACTTACACTGACAACTTCAAGAGAACAAACTCGTTCCCCTGGTTACACAGTACCTTCACCATCAGAACTTCACCGAACACCACGGTGATTAACAAACCCACACCAAACACTACGGTGCCACAATTGATTCACAATTGTTGAAGAAGTAATACAATTGCTTATTCAATCCTAAATTCAGGGTTGGAAGTTTTCCTGAATAGAAAGCACTTATGATATGACAATTAAGGCTCAAAGGCTTTCTGAATTTTGGATTGAAAATAAACTTGAAAATAAGTCAGAGCTTTGTGATTTATGATGAAAGATTGTAGTTTTGGATTGGATTGTGAGTTTGCACGAGTTTGGCACTTATATAGGCATAGGTGCCTCTTCATGAACCATTGCCATGGCTTCCAAATGCACGCATTGTTTCATGAAAAAACACACCAGTTCGTGCAGGTAATCGATTAACCAAGTGTGGTAATCGATTACACCCATAACTGTTGCCAATTTTTAAACTTTGTGTGGTGGTAATCGATTACATCTAATTTGTAATCGATTACACACATAGAAAATGACACATTTTCAAATTTTTGATGCTGGTAATCGATTACATCAAGTGGGTAATCGATTACACTCACAGAAAATGTTTTCCAAGTGTTGCAAACCCTAAAAAAGTGTTGCTAATTGATTTTAAGGTTTAGGAAAAGTGTTAGACTTGTTAGATTAAAAACCTTATGAGCCATTAACCATAATATCATAAACAAGTGCTAACTATTAAACTCTAAGGTAAAAACACTTGAACCTTTAATAACTTGACCGGTTGAGCTCTTAAGTTCTTCGGTTGTGTCTTTGCCTTTTTTCTTACTTTTTGTTGATGTTCTTGTCTTCATCAAAACCTAGCCATCAAGGTCAGAGATAGGATCTTCTTCACAAGGAGAGCCTGACAAGATGTGTAAGAGTTATGGTCTGCTTCTGGTTACGTCGTTAGGGCGGCCCCTCGCCACCCAGAGGGTGGAGTCTTGTTTGTCTTGAGGAACAGACATAAAAGGTTAGGTCATGCACCGCCATGGGGGCGACGATCTCGAGGTGTACGAGGAGGTGTGGACAGAGAGACAGAATTTCCAGGAGAGCCTGGCTGAACATATGACAGACAGACAAAATCCCCAAGAGAGCCTGGTAGAACATATGAGAGATAGATAGAAATCCCCAGGAGAGCCTGATAGGACGTGTGAGATAAGTCAGCATACATGGGTTGACACGATACCCAAATGACTAGGGATAGAAAGCACGAGAACCTATGAGTAGGTAAAGCTGCTCAGGACTAGCATGGATAATAATGAGTAGGGACGTAGTATAACTGTGACACTTAGAGACCCCCTGAGCTGTAGAATCATAACTGAGATGAAAATGACTAGTTAAGCCCTAAGGGTGTCCACTGAGAACGAAGCGTTCTCACCTCCACTTTTTTATGGTTCCAGACGGATACGACCAGTGCCTCTGAAAGGTCAAGATTATCGCGGGATGTGAGGCCAGAAGATTCCAAGGACGTCACAAGAGTCCTAATCACAATCCACGCGTTGAGGCGATTACCATTTTGTAGTATGTATCAATCAAAGGGTTCAGATAGACCCTTGACGACTATGTGCAGTAGATGTAATATGTATTACTACTCAAATGTGTGCTTGTATTTTGGACCAAGTGAATGTGTGTGCGCGCGCGTGTGTGTGTATATATATACCGTGAACACATTTTGTATGAGTGTCCAATAGACTAGTTATCGCTTAAGTCCATTGTAACTCTATTGCTTGTATATCTATACGCTTCCTTGATCTCGCATGGCTCATAGTTTATAAATTAATAAAGAAAGGGAAAAAAGTTTTAAAATCGGTCCATACTTTCAAGAAAGAAGTATTTGAAAGGATAAAAGTAGGGTCTAGCAGTAATCCAACCAAAGCAGAAAACAACCCTGTGAGCATTGTTTACGACGTACGAGTAAGCAACTAGCAGGGGTGTTTCAGGAGCTGTCATGCCAAGCGATCATCTCGCAAGTTTGTAGTTTTCCTGAGGAATGAAGCCTTGTACCTTAACATAGAATGGGTAAAGTCAGGACATATCAGAGTCATCGTCCAAGGAGTTTTCCGTAAGATCCCATGCCGCTTGGCTGGTTGCCGCATAGGATGCTAGCTATCACCATTGACATCCCATCCACATCCTTTATGATGGTAAGAAGGAGACCTTATTCGGTCTTGCTAGAGATGTTGCTGTTGCAGGCGTTGTGGCTGATGGAGAGCCTGTCATTGATGACGTTGTGGATGATTCTAAGGTTTTGATCTTGACCAGGATCCAAAGGAGGTTGTGCTACCTTAGTTTCGTGGCCCTCCTCGTCGCACTGGTAATGCACAAAGATATCGTAAGATGTTCAGCATGCAACCGAAGAGCGCAATTAGAGATTTTTCCTCTCGGTTGAGGGCTTAGAAAGCATTTCTTCCCCTGGCGACACTTCTAAGACTTGGGTGTATTAGTTGCTTGTGATGCCTACCTTGTCCGATTACTTTCTGTTTTTATTTTTGGATTTTGTTTATGTATTTCTATTATTAATGTGTATGACGAGCTAGCCTGTCTTGTGCTCTTCGTCACTATTATTCGGATATGTGTGTTCTTATTTTGTGATGATGCCCTTTGTGGCATGTATAATGATGTTTGTGATAGATTATTATTATTATTATTATTATTATTATTATTATTATTATTATTATTATTATTATTATCATCATCATCATCTATATATTGTGACTGAGTTATATTCAGATTATTTTGGTTTGACTATTTCAATATCGTTACACGTTTCATCGTCTATCGCTTTCAAAGAAAATAAAACATCACTCTATATGGCTCAAGGTTTTAAACTCATGAGTTTTTCCGCAAAAGTTCAAAATTTCCTGTATTTTCTAATTAAGTATTTTACAAAACTAAGTCTAAAGGTAATTAGATGCTAAAACGTGATAACTAGTGAACATTAATTACGACTTAACCGTAATTAGTTAGTTAGGGTGTTAGAAGGAGGAGATCCTCCTCCCCAAGAAAGCTGAAGGCGGCTAGGGTTTTAGGAATTCTCATGTCATTGTAGCGTGTTGGGCATGCTGTAATGCCCTTCCGAGACACGGGTCATCACAGCACATCCGTGCCTTGGACATGACACACTTAACCTAATCATTGCTTTCTCTATTTACTCTCGTGTTGCTCTTAGTGTATACTAGTTGTCTTCTTCTTCTTCTTTGCTATAGATCCATGAGCCGCTGCCCCCTGCCACTGCTAGCGAAACAACCTCACCCACATGCCCTTACCTACTTCTCTCCTCCCTCTCTCTCTTACTTTCGACACGTGGCCAAGCTAATTGCCATGTCATTAGTTAATGTCTTAACATGACGGCAGGGACTAAAACCTTAAAAAAAAAAATTTACGAGAGATAATTTTTAACAAAAGAATTTATAAGGGGTAAAACACAAAATTCTAAATTTATGAGGGATTTAACCCATCTTTTCAATCCAAATGGAGTAACTATTCATTTTTTTTTTGTAGATTCTAAGATAAGGTTTACATTTTTCTTTTTACTCTATTTAATCTTTACTCCATTTAGTGTGCAAAATAATTTATAGAAAGATTTACAGAAAAATATAACATTACTAATTTTTAAGTAGAGAAATATTAATTGCTTAATTCTACATCATTGTCGAGGTAGTGCCTCTTCTACTGTGAGTGAGATCTTAAAATTAAGAGAATTCTTAGATTAATTATTAGAAAGGTATAACAAGTTCTCTACTCCCTCCCTTTCAAAATACAAGAATGTTATTTGTATGACACAAAGTTGTAATAATCATTCAACTCTCTGTATGAGTTCCATCATGGAAAGAGAAAATGTGAGCATGGTGGGACTCGTAATTTTGTGAGACAGTTAGATGACTGTTGTATAAATTTGTATTGTATAAACTTATGTTGTACAAATAGTATTTTTGTTCAAAATAAGTTACCAAAGTTAGACAAGATAAGAATTAAGAAAAAAAAAACCATCTTATTGGTAACATGAAAGAAATATTTAAATGTACAACATTATCCTTATCTAATTTTATTATTGAATTTAATTATGATAATGATCATTAATACCGTCCAGTAGGTGGGCTCCCCTCCATTATATATTATGCGAAGCAAGTGTTTATCATGTTCCAATACATCATTTAATGGTTGTTTGATAATTAAGGGTATTATTGAAAAGTAAAAATGAATGCTACATTAAAAAAGATATGGACAAATAATTTTAAAAAGGGTAATGGTCGTTTTGATCCTTAAAATTATAGGTTTGAATTATTTTGTAAGTGATAGGTCAAGTTAATCCTTTATTTTATTATCATTTAAATTGTTATCGATTTGTCACATTAAATGAGATCATGACAACAATTAATGTTACAAATGAGTTGTGGTAATATTTAAGACAGTAAATGAGATCGGTGTTGTAGTAAACGAAGTTGTGATAATAATTGAGATTTGCAGTCTCAAGTGCTGCCACAACCACAATTAACTCTCAAGTGGTGGTCAACCTCATTTGCAAGCTCAGCTGTTGTCATGACTACATTTTCAGTCCAAAGTGGTGAGAAATCAGCAAAAACGTGAATGATAATGAACTAAGGGGCAAATTTGACATATAACTTACAATTTAAATTAGTCCTATATGTATGGGTTAGGATCAATATTAATGAATCAGTCCTATAGGCATGGGTTAGGATCATGTTACACTAGTGTAACTTTAAATATTGTTGCTCTGCTTAATAACTTTTTATAGAGTTTAAATTTTATCGATCCAACCGTTAAATTACAACTATCATATAGATCATTTATGTCAAATTTCAAAAAAATTAAACATCAATAAAGATGCGATTAAATATATCTTATTTTCGAAAATTTTCAACATATATATAACGTCAATTTTAATACATATAAAAGACTAAAATGTGATCAAATATAGTTCATTGACAATATGTATTTTCTACGTGAAGTTTTTTTTAACAAAAAGTTGGCTAGTAAAAGCGTGTAAATTTTTTTTTCATGTGAAGGTTTGCCCTGGAAAGAAGTGGCTCGTTAAAAAGGTTAGAGTGAAGCCCATTCAGAATGGACAGCCTTGTCTAGGGGTGTCAAACGGGTCGGGCCGGCCCGTTAAGGCCCAGCTCATTCGGGCACGTGGGCCTAAACTGGTCGGGCCAAAATTGTGCCTATTTTTAGGATCCAACTCGTTTATGGTTGATCCTCAGGCCTAAACGAGCCAGCCTGCCGACTCGTTTATTGTTTTAAAAAAATTAAAATTTTGGTCGATTTTTTATGATTTAAATACAAAGTTGTGAATAAGTATGTGCGGTCATTTTTAACTGTTTTTTATCATTTATCTATTAATTAATCAGAAATAAATAATTTATGTAAAATTTGAGGATCCATTTCCAATGGTAATAAATAGAGAAAAATTAAGGTTTTGTAATTTTTTTTTCTTCTTTATCTCTTTATTGTGGTTACGAAATCTTTAATTTTGGATAGGTATACAAATAGTAGCATTTTTCAATTAAAAAGCTATTTGCAAAGCTTTGATAGGAAAAAAAAAGGATAACAATAGAATGTATTTAATTAACACCTAGAATTTAAACCCGCGCGATGATCAACAAGTTTTAAAATATCAAAAAATGTTTTAATTATAACTAAAACAACTTAACAGTTTAATTTGTAATTTGGGCTTCAAGATGAAGATCTAAAACTTTAATTTGGGCTTTAATTTAAACGTGAAGTATTAATTATCATGTAGTTTTATTAACTTAATTTTTAAAATAACAATTTGATTTTTTGTTTAAAAAAATTAAAAATATAAAAGAATTCACGAACTCACGAGCTAGCCCGGGAGCCCGTTGTGCCAACCTGTTTAGCCTGCAAGCTTAAATGGGCCGAGCCATTTTTTTAAATTTTTACGAGCCTATTTTTTGCATGTAAACTCTGTCCATTTAACTGGGTAAACGGGCTAGGCTCATTTTGATAGCCCTAGCCTTGTCTATCCCATCCACCTCCTAATCTTTTTGGTACTCTCCTTTAGGCATTAGTCCATAACATTACTCCCTTAAAAAATATACTATAAAAACACAGCTTATATATTAATGTAATTAAACTTTTAAATAAAATTTAAATCCTGCTGAATTTTCATATTTTATAAGGAAACTAGACTAAACCCCATGAAGTCAAACTCAAGGTAATTTACCTATTGACACCAACAAACCCCACTTAAGGCAAGATCTAATCTAGCATAAACGGACAAATATTCCAAAAGTTTACAGAATTCCTTGCCGTGATAAATTGATGAAAGTGAGTTCTTAAATATCTTATCTACAAAATTGAGTACATAACCATTAGATATCCTTAGCTAAAATTCCTTAATCATGTTCTTTCACAAATCTACTGGACATAATTCACACATTTATATTATTAACTTTTGTTTTTCAATTTGATTTGTCATCATTTAATACACAGATAACTCTAGTTAAAGGAATTATTATCTATGAAAGTGAAATGGGTGAATTTTAGCTATTAAGTCATTTATAAATGATCAATATTGGAAGTGAAAATGTCACATAACATAATCACTTAAAAAGTCATATAACTTTTATGTTCTAATCTGAATCATTCATAAAAAATCTAATGATTAAGATTTACTTCTCTCACTAGAGTCATCTCATATAATATATATATATATATATATATATATATATATATATATAATGAGTAATTTGACTAAAACAATGTACAGATGCAGGGAATAAGTATACTTTAACTAAGATGAAATTGTAGACAGAATCAACAATTTCCAGGTTATACACTAAGCAGCCAGTACATGTATACATCTTCACGAGATGATGAAAACTGCAGATTAGGCCTGAACCACTTACATATTGACCACAAACAAGCCTGTTTCATCTTGATAACTATTACCAACGACTCCATGTTTCATTTTCATCTCTACATTTTATGTGCTAGTTGGATGCAAGAAGCCAAGACCAGTTTGCCGCCTAACATGCTCTGGGATGAGCCTATTGATCAATTCAGGGGATGCCCCAGATAACTGCAGTCAAAGTTTTCACATGTGCAATCATTAAACAATAAAAAAACATTGTTGAAGATTATCAGATTCAGTAGAAGAAACCAATTAGATACTTACTTCCTGTTTAAAGTTGAAAAGCGGTGGCAGCGGACGACCATTAGGTAGACGGGCATTGGGCTCTCGAAGCTCGTCAAAGAAAGGATGTGCACATGCTTCTAGCTGCATAATTATGTATATATTTTAAACCATCAAATAATAAATAAATATTAAACAATAAGCATAATGAAATCTCACTTGCAAAAATACTTGGTCCCGAAAATTTAACTATAGCCATACTAAAACATGAAAGGCCAAGGCATGTAGTTCTAATCTCATGACAACAACAACAAAAGGTACGGGAATTTCACATGTTAAGGCTTCTTTTAATACACTAATATGTGCCTTCTTTCGAAAGAAGGAGGTGGAGGAGGTGTTAGGGTTTGTCCTACTCACTGCTGTACAACGAAGACTTGGTGAATATTGGAGAAGCCTTGATATAAGGTCAATAGCTTCCGGGGGCATTCGCTTGTAAAAAATCTGAAACATGGATTATTACACCAAATACATCAATCACCATATAAAAAACCCTCGGGAAAACCACATTGTTATCAAGCAATAGGAGAATTGGCATTGAATGGAGTTCACCTTATGCCAAGGATGGGCTTTAATCTGGGGGAATCTAAAATCTGTATAATTAGGGTTCATACAGCGAATTTCTTCTCGAGTTGGAGTACCCAGAACCTACAAAAAGATACATACAGAATTATCTTCCTGTAACCATATGCATGCAATCCAATGTGACATTAAAATAGACTAGGCATCACCTTAATAATTTCCACAAGTTGATCCACCTGATTTTCTCCTGGGAATAATGGCTAACAAAACATTTGAAACAATGAGAATCAAGATCATATATCAAAAGAAAAAAGAGAAAACAATTATGATGTACGAGCAACATTAGTGCATAGGTTGCCAAAAAGTTTAACAACCTGGCCTAGAAGAAGTTCTGCAAGGACACAACCAGCTGACCAGATATCTATAGAAGTTGTGTATTCTGTTGCACCAAATATTAGTTCTGGGGCCCGATAGTATCGTGAACATATGTATGAAATGTTAGCTTCACCCTTGACCTGACATAAAATCAATTGTTATAGTTAACTAGCATTCTTGGCCAAACTGAAAAACTTCAAAAGATTGATTACTGTAACCAAAATTTGCATGTAATTCCAACAAATAACCTTTCTTCCATTTATTATTAATTGTCCTAATATGTAAAGAGGAATAGCATTGGGTCCAGATTAATAGCATCAGTAACATTTTAATGGCCATTTTACTGAAATGTTATCATTACATACACAAAATAGGAAATTCATTTTTGGACAAATCTTATGGAGCTTTCATGATTCTATGATTAATGAGCCGCATATGATTTTAGTAGTCCCCCATTATCATGGTGGTATAGATACATGATGTAATGGTATTCATAAGAAGAACACAGACCAACATACCAGAACTTTTGCACTCCCAAAATCACAAAGCTTAACTTGGTGAGTGAGAGGATCAACCTGCATACACATCAATGCAATAGTTTTAGAATAAATGAATACAACGTGTAGAGTAAAAATAGCCAATAAACAACGTACCAAAAGATTTTGAGGCTTCACATCCCTATGGCAAACCCCTGGTACGGTATGGATATATGCTAGTCCCCTAAAGATCTAAACATTGCATCCCATGTCAATCATTACAAGATTTCAAAAGAAGCATGAAGAATAGCATATACAACCAAATTGAAAACAGAGAAGAGCTCATACTTGGTATGTATATAACTTCACATAAATTAAGGGCATTCTCTGGTTCATACTACTGTAGTGCTTTAGAACTCGGTACATTGTCTCAGGTACATATTCCATTACCAAGTTCAGGAAAAGTTCATCTCTGGTTGTTGTAGAGAAGAAACAGTGTTTCAGGGAAATTACATTAGGGTGATCCATCAAGCGCATTAACTGCAGCTCACGGTTTTTGTATCGCCTGTCCTGCAAAACCTTCTTTATAGCCACTGCCTCCCCAGTCTCCAAGCACTTTGCCTTTGTTTCAGGTCAAAAAGGAACCCCACCCAGAGAGTGAAGCAATATGAGATACTTGACAGCAGAGAAAGCTTAGCAGGAATAGTTATCACCTTAGAGTTTATTATTTTATTTATCCTTACAGACCTTACCTGGAAAACAATTCCAAATGATCCAGTGCCAACAACACGTTCAGCCATGTAACTGACGGTCTGCAAGTGGTATTGAAGCATGAAGTTATGAAGAATAAAGAAATTGAAACCCATGGATATTACCCTCAATTTTAAATATTCTCAAAAACTACATATAAGGGCATCGTTGGAAGAAACAATATATATATATATATATATATATTTATTTATATTAAAAAAGGAAGATGGGGGAGGGGGTAGTGTAGATAGGAGAAATAAGCCAACTTATGGGTGACGAGCAGTATTATATTTTTCAGATGAATCCTTACTAAAAGGTCAATTTACTAGCTTTATTACCTAATCTACAAATATAGTTCTGCTCAGACCCAAAAAGGAAGTGCATTGTTTACTTATCGCAATAGTTACCATAAACAATTACAGACACCTTAAAGAGGGTACAAGATGAACTTTTACTAAAAACTGTAAGTTGAGAATGAAGAAGGCTAGAGAATGCCCACACCCGTTTAGGTTCACCATTTTTGCCTCCAATTGTGGTTGAGATTATATGGCCAGTAACTTCATGATTTCCCTCCATTATGGTGGTTGACATTTCCTGCAATTTATGGCAATAAATTGATATTAAATATAGAAAACAAATTCACTTAATACATAAATAGAATGAAAGACCTTTCTCAATAAAACATCTGCAATTGCGTATTTCAAGTAACCTAACTGTTTTACTTACCTTAACAGGTGTTATCATCAATGTTTCAGTTTAAAAACATTCACTTAATTATCATATGCCTATCAGGTATCACAAGCAATACTCAGCAAAGTCACTAATTGACATGCATATATGCCAATTTCGCTGTCAAAATTTTGGGCTCATAGTTGTGTGCTGCATGTTAAGATGAGATGTTGCATGTTGAAGCTGAGATTAAAGCAAGCATTATATGACAAGAGAAACACACAGCAATGGAACATAACCAGCCGAATGGGAGAAATACCAGAGGAATTCAGCCACCAATCAGAATGCCCAAGTTGAAGAAAGGTAAAGTTTAAAGAGCTCAAAGGGTATATGCACAGATAAAGCTAAATCAGGTTACCACATTTCTCAAGAAAGCATCTCATGCCAAAGAAAAGCTCCAACATCAATTAAGAGACCATACACAGAGAGGGAGAGAATCTAAGGACACTAACACCCTGAAGCAAACTAAAACAGTTTGAACAACAACCCAAGGAAAACCCATCTTAAGCAAGGAACCTAAGATCTAAAAATAAATTATATCCAAATCACAAAAGCAAATAATGTACCACCAACTCTACGAAAAAAATAAACAATACTGCCAGAGGCACTTTCACTTAACATTAGAGTATAGATGAAATGAAATTAACCTGGCTTATTAGAAGTTAAAAAAGAAAAATCAAGGAGATAAAATGTGACACACTNTTTCTCTTACATAATCTAAAATTAAAGCACAGGATTCTACATTTTTTCACTTCATATGATTCTCTCTCACTTTTCTGGCCACCGAATGAAAAGGTCCGCAATAAGCTTCAAGTTTTCAGCACTAAGATCTCAATTCTCATTTCCCAACCACGAAAGCACAAATGTAAAACAAAAATAACTGGTTCACGCTTACAATACCTAACGAAATTAAAAATAACTGGTTCATGCTTACAATACCTAACGAAATTTAAAATAAAAATTAAAATCCTCAGCGGCCACCGTACAGCAACTCCGATGACGGGGTCCGCCGGAGAAAAATCTCCGACGAAGTTGCTAGGGCCTCCGAATGCCGTCAAATCGGTAGATCTCCGGCGGCTGAGCTCATACCGAAGCTCGTCCGTCGGATCAATGACGATCCACGCGCCGGAAAGCCACGTCGGGAGTTACAACGATGCGTGGCGCACAATGAGGGAGCGTGAGAAGTACCTTATCGGTCTCAACGTCGGAGCTGCGGCGATCCGGCGGCTTATGCGCGTCGTTCTCACCTTGCGGCGGAAGCAGCTGCGGCAGTTGCTGCGTTTGAGGTAGCGGGGCAGACGCCGCCGCTTGCGGCGGTTGTTGGCGGTGGTGCGGCCCCAGCGGCATGGAGGCCATGTTAGACGTTACACACACACAAACACACTCCTCTCTCTCTCTCTCTCTCTCTCTCTTGTTTCTCTCTCTAACTTTCTCTCTCCTCTGTGTAATAGAGTTTGGGTACTGGCTTTAGATCAGATAAAGGAGAGAGAGACAAGGTGAGTGTTCTGTCACGCGGAGTTTTTGGCGCGTGAGATGCACGTTTCGATCAGAGCGGTTCGATAGTTGTTAGGCGTTTGTAACCTGAGACGTGGGGTGATCGGGTACGGCAGGGTGCAACCAGAAAATGTTGCACCGGGATTTCTTACGTGGAAAATGGAAGAGAGACAAGGTTCACATGGCAAGTATACGTATCGAGAAATGCTGACGCATCAACGAAGACGAAATTGCGGGCTAGAAAAAAAGGTATTTTCAATAGTATGTAGTATATACGAGGTTTGATATACGCAACTCGTTGACAAAATCAGAGTCCTATATGGTTGTTGAGCTTAGAATCATATTTTAAGTTTGTATAAAGTATGCGAAAAAAGTTTAAAAATTCAAATTATTCTCATAAAATATGATTCCCACATTTAATAAGCGGTTGGTTTGATTTAGTTATTCTTCATTCAAAAAATTATATTTTTTTTATAAGAATGCAAAGTTTAAGCAATTTTTATGATAATCTTATTGCGTGTACAACTCTTATATTATCCACTGCACAAGCTTTTTTAAGGTTTATTATTACATCAAAAGGATTTCTACTAATACCAATGATAGTGCAAATATGTAGTGTGCAATAAATATATGATGCTCACCAGAAAAAAATTGGTGAATGTTTGTGAAGCTTTGACAGTTGAGAAAAGGCAAGATGTTGTCACAATGGGATTTGTTAACCATCCTCTAGTTAACCATCCTCTGATGCTGCCGTTGGCCGATTCTTATGATGTTAATGGCCACTTTCTCAATACATCCTCTAGAAAAGTGGACGTGAAAATAGAATTGATTAGAGCCATACTTGAACTCCCTGGTGCAAGTATGTTCTTAATAAAGTTTGCAACCTTTTTATTGCAATAAATGGTGATCCAACATAAAAAATAACCATTTTAACATGAGCAGGGGATCGCTTTGATGTTATGAGGGCAAACCACATCCTGGTAATCAGTGAGTACAAGAGCAAAACTCTTGTGGAATTAGTTGACATGGTGAAGAAGAATCTTATTGGCCCGACATTGAAGAGGGCATTTCTGATGTGTGTGCTTAAATGTTTCTTGTGCCCAAACATGTGTTTGATCGCAATCCATCATACTTGTCTACCATCTTAGATGTAGAGCAGGTACATACATAAATACATGGTCGATGGGATAAACCAGTATCGGAATGACAACCTGAAAACAATTAACGGGTGCATGTATGTGCTCATGGTATGTGACCTTTCCCATGTGAAGTTGCTTATGAAACAATGTGGTTATAATACGTACTTTGTTTATTAGTGGGGCACAATTTTCATTGTATGAACTCTTTTCATTTTAATGGTGTTTGTGTATTTAGAGTAAATGTTTGAGCATTTATGTTCAATAAATTTGTGTTATGTCGAATAGTAAGTTTGTACACTTAGCAGCATGGTTATTAAAATCGCAGTCTAACTCGTAAACTCGGAGGAGTTTACGTTCTCAAGTAGTAAAATCAAGCCAACTCGCATGTAAACTCGTTTTTGTGTAAACTCGACTGAACTCACAACAAGAAAAACGTTAAATATAGACAAATTTACAGACAGATATTTGATTATTATAGACAGTTTTTAATTTTACAAAAAGATTTATTATATTTATAGACGAATTAGTTCCATCTATTATTCAGAAGAATTCAACGCTATTTTTACAAACAAATTTGAATTTGTCTATAATTATAGACGTATTTAATTAATATTACAGACGGATATTATTAATTAAATATGTATGTACTTACAGACGGATAATATTAATTAAATTCGTATTTACTTATAGACAGATTTAATTAATATTATACGTTTATAATTTTGATTAAATTAGTCTATATTATCAATGAAATTTCATCAATTATTATCATAATACAAAATTATTTACAGACGAATTTTATTAATAAACCCGTCTATACTATTTGAAATTAATATTTTATATTTTGTTTGGTTATTTTTATTTATTTTAATTAACTTTTTATTTACAAAAATATTAACTAAATGTTTTAGACACTTAAACTTGCAAAAATAATAATAACAAAAATTAGAGTTTATGCACATTCAAATTAATATTAAAATAACATAAATTCAATACAAACTAAAATTAGTGTTTAAACACAATAATTAAGCATCAGTAGTACTTTAAGATCCAAACTAACACAAGTTTATATAACAAATCTATCATACAAACAGTTAAAAACATATAACGTCGATCTAAAAAATCATCATCATAATAATTGTCTACGATGCTGACATTATCATTCCCATGTTGATCATCTATTGGCGACACTTGAGACGTTGGTTAATTAGACAATTGAGCAGTACTAGAACTGCTGACTTGGAGTTGTGTGATGTAGGACTGCATAGCGCTCATCATCCTTTGTTCCATGCCTCGCATATCCTCCTAGTATTTGCGCATCTCCTCTTGGTGTCGGCTTTCTTACTCGTCAAGTCTCCTCTCAAGGGCAGCCACCCTTACTAGAATCAACACTTTCAATAGTTGCCCCATCACTAGTCATTGATCTAGAGGATTGGTGAGCGTATTTTATCCCCATACCATACAAGTATCCATGGGAATCACCGCCAACCGTCTCCTTCCATATCTCCATCTTATCAACAGGTGGGAGGTCGGTGATAGGGATACATTTCTCCTCAGCCTCCATAATTTGTCACTCCTTGGCTTCTTGAAGACGCTCCACATAATCCTTCTGTAATTAAATGTGACCAATTAGAGTTGCACAATTAAAAATATATACCTATTCATTATTAATAATTAGAACAAATATTTTTGTTTAAGATTGCTTACATACGTGTTCTCTGATCAAGAGTCAACCCACACTGACTTGTCACTTTTCCTTGTGTGAGTCTCATGGAATAGTTCGTTAGGGGTGGGGG
Source organism: Nissolia schottii (assembly GCA_003254905.1). Lineage (NCBI taxonomy): Eukaryota > Viridiplantae > Streptophyta > Magnoliopsida > Fabales > Fabaceae > Nissolia > Nissolia schottii. The sequence goes on from QANU01032482.1 coordinate 108,573, forward strand.
GACTTGCCAATTACGTAATTAAATATCACGTAACATATCACGTTATTACACAAACAATTTGATCGAGGAGTTAAACCTCGCTCGTCCCATCAATTTGATTTGCATAGCCCATTGATGAAATTGGACCTTGAATCAATTGATCACCAAACTCGTTCATTCCCTCAAATTGATGCTCATATTCAATTGACAAATTTGGGTCTAGGATACGGTGATTAGCAGCAGAATCCATCAAACAAATGGTTATGATTGATGATGATTATGTAGAAACTAAAGAGCAATAATGAAGATCAAGGAGTACCAATGCTTGGTGAAGACAAAATGATGGCTATGTGAGCTGAGGGTTTGACGGCTACGTGGGAGTGAGTGAAAACTCGCGTGGGATTAAGCTTGGGCCGCGCAAGGATCACATTTATTGGCTATTAGTATTGTATATTGAAACCGATAAGGGTCGTATATTATATGGGTTGGCAATACGGTGTCATGTAGTGGTTGTACATCAATCATTTTTGTTTTCATAATTATATAAAATTAGGCAAATTAATTTCATAGGAATTTATTTAATAATATCATTAAATACTGTTCATTTTTAAAATGCAAAAATGAACTAATTATAAAAGTAATAAGAATATAAAGAGGAGAGGTATCATTATAAAGTCATTTCCAAATATATATATAATCTCGTGTTTAATGAAAATAAAATGAAAAAAGTATAAATTTAAAAAGTAGATGTATAAAAAAAAGATTTAAAAAAGTAGTTGTATAAATTTTAAATGTTCATAAAGAATCGTTAAACGCATTAATTGATAATATTTATTTTAAAAAATAAATAACTAACTGAATAAAAATACACAAAATTTTAGACGATAGAATGAATTCTAGCACACTTCCACCAAGAATCTAAACAATCACTTAACCTACAAGTAAAACTTGACTTCAATATCAATTTAATAATAATCAAAGTGTTAATTTAAGAAAGAGAACAATTCAACCGTAGTAGAATGGCATTTTCAACATTAGTCCTGAACAATTTTCATTTATAAGCATTTGCTGCTATTATTATTTATACATATTGACCTTTTTGGTGCATATACGCATTGACTTTTATGGGGGTACACATCATATCAGGTCCTGACATTTAACTCGTTGCATGAATGGTCCCTAATATAAAAAAAAAATTGTCAAATTCAGTCTCTAACATTTTTTGTCGTTGTCAACGTTAGTCACTCTATCCATGAGCTCAGTGACGGAGGATGAGATGATAGTTAACTCTCTGTTTGTCAACAAAACAATGTCATTTTGTTAAATCATCACCCCCCCCACAAGACACCAACTCCTCCACCCACAACCACCATCTCCTTCAACCACCCATCCTCCCTTCACCATCACCACTTTCCCACAATCATCATCATCTCTTCTACTCCAACTCCTTCATCTGCAAATTCATGGATCATCATCTGCAAATCCCTAAACCCTTCCACTCCAATCTCTTCCATTTTCCCTTCATTGCCCTCATCTTCTCTCTCTCTCTGTCTCGTGTCTCCCTTTGCCAGATCTGTCTTCTTCCCACAAATCTTGTGTTGCGATTGTTGGTTAGTTGTCTTTGTCTTGCATTTGTGTTTTTGCAGATTCTGTGTTGATCATTAATGACAATTGTGGCTTGTGGTTGTGTGGTTGATGATGAGGTTGTGGTGGGAACTAACGAGGGCAACAATGAAAAATGGTAGGGACCAAATAGGTCACCTTGTAAAGGCCCAAGGACCAAACATAGCATTTTCTTAGAAGGAAAAAAAGAATCAATTCTAGAATTTTGGGGATTCTCCGATTTTCTGGGTCTGGGTTTTTGATTTAGGGTGGTGGCAATGAGTTGTAAAGGGCGACCTATGGGGTGTATGGTTGTGAGGGATGGAAGGAGAGTAGGGGAGTAGTTGTTGGTGGTGGTGGTGGTAAGTTTTGAAGAGATTGTTTATTGATAGAAGTTCCAAGGTTGATGGAGATAATGTCTTGTGGTTGTGTAGTTGATGATGGGGTCGCGATGGGGACTAACGAGGGCAACGATGAAAAATTTTAGGAAAAATAGCACACCGAGGATTCTATTAGGGACCAAATAGGGTGCAATGTTGATGGAGATGGTGGCTTTCGATGGTGGTCCTTGTGGGGGATGTGATGATTTAGCAAAACAACATTGTTTTGTTTTATGCAAAACATCGTCGTTTCGGTGAACAAACGGAAAGTTAACTGTCATTTCACCCTCCGGCACTAAGCTCATGGACGGAAGGACTAACAAAGGCAACGATAGAAAATGTTAGGGACTAGATTGACATCTTTGTTTTATATTAGGGACCAAATAGGACATTGAATTAAATGTTAGGGCCTAGTGGGGCATTTACTCGACTTTTATATATGTACTCAAGACAAATACCGATTGATTTTTTCTAAAAATAAATAAATAAATATAAATGCTTATTTTTTTATTTTGTGTAAAGAAAATTGAAGACATGATTTTTAAACGAAGTGCTTCTTACATTTATTTACATAACAAAATCAGAATATAGTAAGTAAAAAATAAGTTAAATCTGATTATAATTAAATTGGTTAGTGAAAAATAAAGAACTGAGTTAATTTTTTATAATCTAAAAAAAATCTCATCTCACTTATATACAATTTTGGGCAGTGAGTAGTGATTAAGTAAAGTCCTCCTCAAAATACCAACTTTATGTTATAAACTCTTAACATTATCTGTAAAATTCAACTAAGGTTGCAATCCACATTTATTGCGACCAACCGTTTTTATTTGAATATAAGTTAATATGATTTACTTGTATGTGTGTGTGTATGACATCATTATTCTGAACTATAATTACACAATATAAAGGTTTTGTTCTAATTTGGTAGCAATCCATATATGGCCATTCGTAAAAGTGGAGAGCATTTATAAAGCATCAAAATTCATCTTAGATAAGTTCTTTGAAAAATTGGTGAGTTCATAAGAGTGAAAGTGATACATCAACAAAACAGAGATGCTGAATTATGTTGCAAGGGATTTTGTTCCGCTTGATTTGGCATTCGTTAATCATACTGAAAAGTAAGTTACAGATGCACTGCATTTGGTTCAATAATTCATTCCCTATCACAACAATGCATGCCAAAACATGGATTTCACTTTATGGAATGAAAATGAACCATGGACTTAGCTTTATGATATGCCCAACGGTTTGCTTCCAAAATAAAATGTCCGTTCTCAGTTTGTTGAACAATGCTGCAACAAGCATGCGACAGGCAAGTATAAATAAATAAATTACAATGATCTCATGAGATTAAGTGATATTGCACACGAATTCCATGATTTACGAAAACATTCATCAACCCAACCTTCTCTAAAGTTTAGGTGAAATTACAATCGAAACTCTTGTAATTGAAATATGACACTATATGTACACACTCCTGTTCATTACGGTGAGCACCTTTGTTGCTCGGTGCATGAAGTTATCGGAGGTAAGTGGCGTTTGAAATTAAAGTACACACATAGAAGAACTATGTATTCCAACTAATTACAAACTTTTGATGCAAAAGCCTCTTCACATCTGGCTCACTATTGGGATGCAGACCCCTTTCTTTTAAAAGCAGCTCAGTTGGAGGCTCTTCTCCACGAGCACCCCTCCCAATCACACACCAGAAGGAGTGCCTGTATATTCTTTGTAAAAAATAAAAAAAGGTAAAAATATGGTCGAATGTCTCTTAATTTTTTATTGGCGAGTATTCACATGTATAAATACAAGAGCAAACAAATACAAATTTGAATTTAATATCACAATAGTAGGATAAGATCCTATCAACAAACTAACTCTATCAGCAAATGCAAATTTGAATAACCAAAACATAAGAAATTTGAATTTGACAAATAACAAACTAACTTTATAAGCAAATATAAATTTTAATAACCAAAAGACAAGTAATTTGAATTTGACTGATAACATACCCCTCAAAATGGGGTGTGTAAATTTGAAACATCCATCTTGGACTTCAAGCGGATAAACTGATATTTGCCCAGTGATTTTGTATAGAAATTAGCAATTTGATCCGCAAAACTGACTTTCATGGTTTTAATGAGTCCAGAAGCAATTTTTTCACAAACAACATGACAATCGATTTCGATGTGCTTAGTGCGCTCATGGTGCACCGGATTAGAGGCAATATGAAGGGCAAATTGGTTGTCGCAAAATAGTGGTGTTTGAGAAAGAAGAGGATGACCAATGTCATTCAAAAGATATGTGAGCCAAGTTATTTCACTAGTAGCATTGGCCATTGCTCTGTATTCCGCTTCAGCGGATGAGCGGGAGACCACAATTTGTTTCTTTGTCTTCCTTGAGATTGTGCTCAGTCCCAAAAAAAAAATACAATAACTAGAGGTAGAGCATCACGCTGTGGGACAACTAGCTCAATCTGAATCACAATATGCTTTGAGAGAAAAATATGAACTAGAAGGGAAAAAAAGACATTGTCCTATTGTTGCACACGATGGTCTATCTCGTCATGTTGTACTTTTCTGTTGTGATTGGTATGATCTTAATGAAACTCGGACTCACCCCGACTACAAGACCACTAAAAGTAATCCTACATGGCGGTACAGGGGGTATGATTCGTTCATTATTGCTGAAAGAGCAAGACATGTCTATTACGCAAACTATCCAGGAGGTAGCCAATCAAATTGGAAAGTTGTGATGCAATGCAAGCCAAGTGGTCGAATTGAATTTGATGACACCAAACCTTTAGACACTACATTTGATCAAGCATATCAACTGCGAGAGCCTATCCCCGACAATGATAATTGTTGAGTCTCCGAACCTTACAAGATTAGCCAGTAATACATTTGATGATCACCCTGACATTGTTGAACTCCCTAACTTCCAACAACATGCAAGTGATCAAGAAGTCGATGTTTACAATGACAATGACGAAGAAGAAGAGTTCAATGATGAACTTCGTTCTGAAAGTAACGATGACAGTTTTGAACTTTCAGAATAGTATATGTAATTAGTTGATAATTTGTAACACAATTTCATTTCAATATTATGTATAATTTTCTTATTAAGTGCTATTACGTACACAAATTCATTTCTCAATTGGTAGTTAATAATTTATAGATAGAGTACTATTTATGTATTACAATTAATAGGTAACTATTAGGGTTGTATATTGTATATAACTATTTATTATATTTAATAAAAACAATAATTCAATTAATTAAATGTACATATAGTTATTAAACAGAGCTAATTATACCTTTTAATTTTATATTTTATTGTCATTTTTTGGTACTAGATAACTATCAAATTATTTATTATAATTACTAAATATTTATTGAATTTAATATCTATCTAATTCAACAATTATATAATTATGTATTTATTTCATATATAATTTTTAGGATTAAAAAATAATTTAATTAATTTATTATTTAATTAAATAATTATATTAGTTAATTAATTATATAACTAATTGCATTAAAAAATAATATAATAATTGGAAGTATAAAAAAAATTATATATTTTTTATTTAATTTTCTTTACTGTTGAAAACTACCCATATAAGATTCCGACAACAGCATTTGTACCTATCGTCGGTTAATATCCAACAAAAATTCAGAATAAAAAATTAATATAATTATCATCACTTATTTTCGACAGTAATTTGTCATAAAGTAAGTGCAAATATAATTAAATTTCCATCGGTTCTAGCCGACGGTAATTCTGAGTAAAATATTAATATAATTACCGTCAGATACTTTCGACGGTAATTTGTCATAATTTATCTGTGAATATTAATATAATTACCATCGGTTGTGTTCAACGGTAATTCGGATTAAACGTTAATATAATTATCGTCGAAACATAAATTATGTTCGAATGTTAATATAATTATCGTCGGTTGTGTTCGACGGTAAACGGTTCAAGTCAAACCGTTCTTGGGCCATCGTTACCGTCAGTCTCGGCCAACGCTAACTACCTCCGGCTTTCCGTATCTGACGGTAACAAGTTTCCATCGAGGCTATTACAGTCAGTATTGTTTCTGACGGAAAGTCTGATAGAAAGTGAGAAAATCGATGGTAATCGGGAAAATTTCCGACACTAACTCTAACGGCAATGCCTGTTTTTCTTATAGTGAATGAACAAAATGGTTGTCTGACAATGACCAAACTATAATATAATGCATAAAGCCATAAACAAACACTCTCGAACGAGACGAAGGGATTGTTATGATTAGAAATTGGATTTTGGTCAATCTAGTTGTGTAGGTTTGTTCATTGTGTGTTTATGGGTTTGTTCGTTTTAGTAATAAGTGTTTGTTCAATTAAGTTAGTAGTGTTTGTTCATTATATGTTTATTTGTTTGTTCACTTATCATTTATAGGTTTGTTCATTTTCGGTAGAAAAATTTGTTCAATTCGTGTCATCAAGTTTGTTCATTTTTAGTAAATAGGTTTGTTCACCATAGCTATATGGGTATATTCATTTTAGTAATAACTATTTGTTCATTTCATGTATTGGGGTTTGTTCATTCCAAGTAAGTAGGTTTGTTCAACACAGTTAAGTAGGTTTGTTCGTTTTATATGGACAGGTTTGTTCATTATTTGTATATGGGTTTATTCATTCCATTTAAGTAGGTTTGTTTACTACAGTTAAATAGATTTGTTCGTTTTATATAAACAGGTTTGTTCGTTTATATGAATAGGTTTGTTCATTATTTATATTAGGGTTTGTTCATTCTAGTTAAGTAGGCTTGTTCACTAAAGTTAAATGGGTTTGTTCATTTTATATGGACATGTTTGTTCATTATTTATACTGGGGTTTGTTCATTCTAGTTAAGTAGGTTTGTTCATCATAGTTAAATGAGTTTGTTCAGTTTAGTAATAAGTGTTTGTTCAGTTCCAGTATTGGGGTTTGTTCATTATATTTAAGTGGGTTTGGTTAATACAATTAATTAAGTTTGTTCATTTTATATGAATAGGTTTGTTCATTATTTGTATCGGGGTTTGTGATGAAAGCTTTTTCCGCAATGGGTTTGTACTCTCGTTAATTTAATATATCCTTTTTAAGGCTTTCAGATCCTTGAGGGATCCAATTGCAGTAAAGTCGGGTATTATCGTATCCACAGAGATTGTGTTTAAAACAACGGTCTTTGATTGATGCTAATTTAAGCTTATAGAAAATGGTTGGTTTGTTGAGTAAATTAACAAAGAAACAACGTTGCAATTAAAGTATAAAATGAAAATGAACTTAAGTTTAGGCAGGTAAAGAAAGATGTTGGGATTTGAATTGCAATATTACCTCAATGTAACCAATAACTCAGTTAATATGATCTATGAGTTCTTTTGATTTTATCGCCACCAGTTCTTAACTTAATCATCTCGTTTGAGCATGTTAAGAT
>QANU01032482.1:116244-173879 GCA_003254905.1 Nissolia schottii
GGTAACCAGTGAATTCTAACGGTAATAAAATAAAATAAAACGCATCGTTTTATTAAACACATTACCGTCGGTACTTACCGACGGTAATGCAACACCAACGGTAACCCAATTACATGGCGCTAAGATTTTGGAGCCAAAATGAAAAATTTTAAATAAAATTTTTACCGTCGGAAATATCCGACGGTAAAGGCGGCTATTACCCACGGTAATGGACATATTGCTTGTTTTTTTTCTGCAAACCGATTACCGTCGGTAAAGTAGTAAATGCCGACGGTAATACCGTCGGAAAATAACCAACGGTAATGTTGGGACGGTAATAGTCATATTTCTAGTAGTGCAAGTAAGTAGATTTATTCAACACAGTTAAGTAGGTTTGTTTGTTTTGTATGGACAGGTTTGTTCATTATTTGTATATGGGTTTATTCATTCCATTTAAGTAGGTTTGTTCACTACAGTTAAATAGATTTGTTCGTTTTATATAAACAGGTTTGTTCGTTTATATGAATAGGTTTGTTCATTATTTATATCAGGGTTTGTTCATTCTAGTTAAGTAGGTTTGTTCACTATAGTTAAATGAGTATGTTCATTTTATTTGGACAGGTTTGTTCATTATTTGTATTACGGTTCATTACAGTTAAGTAGGCTTGTTCACTATAGTTAAATGGGTTTGTTCGTTTTATATGGACATGTTTGTTCATTGTTTATACTGGGGTTTGTTCATTCTAGTTAAGTAGGTTTATTCATCATAGTTAAATGAGTTTGTTCGGTTTAGTAATAAGTGTTTGTTCAATTCCAGTATTAAGGTTTGTTCATTCTATTTAAGTGGGTTTGGTTAATACAATTAATTAAGTTTGTTCGTTTTATATGAATAGGTTTGTTCATTATTTGTATCGGGGTTTGCTCATTCCAGTTAAGTATGGTTGTGTTCATTCTTATTATGTAGGTTTATTCACCATAGTTAAATAGGTTTGTTCACTACAGTTATATGAGTTTGTTAGTTTTGTATGAACAAGTTTGTTCATTCTTATTAAACACTATAACTCAATATGACAAATACATTTTTTTGAGATTGAATAGTCTCTAATATCTTGTATGAATAAACCCTTCAACTCAATTTGAACAAACTTGTAAATCCATCATGAAAAAATCGAAATGAGGGTCTTGAACAAACTAAAACACTGTTTATGAGTAAACTCATCCACACTTTATGGTAAAACTTCATTGAAATTGACAATAAGTTAAGGTTATATTTACAGAGTATAATTGCCAATGAAACAAAGTCACATATCACATATATCCTATCCTACTTATTAATTTACATAGAAATATGCATGTTAATTTTTCTTCTTAACGGCTTTTGTCTTCTTCACATCCCTCAGAACATTGGACGACAAAATTGTAATGCTAAGATCTGTGAATGGGCTCAGCACCCACTACTTTTTCTCCCCCCATACTTGCAAGTTCTATTAATTCATCCGTCATTATGTTCTCCTCACCTAGTAGGGTCTGGAGTAAGACTTGGTTCCTCATTATTTGACATTCACCCTATGGGAGGACAGAATAAGTAAAATGAGGCACAAACATTTCAACAAACATATACATTCAGAAAGAACCAACTTGTACGATGAGAATCAACCAACCTACTATTTGAACATAGCTATCTAACGAACCAACATAATTCAAATGACCAAAGTAGAGATTGAGCACTAATTTAGGACATTTAATCCATATAAGCAAGTTGAACAAACATGTAAACTAAGAATGAACATTCCAATATAATCTAATCGAACAAACCCATAATATGAGAATAAACAAACCCAAAGACCAGCGGTGAACAAACCTATTCATTAAAAGGGGACAACCCAAAAATACACTCATTGAACAAACAATTCTAACTGAATAAGCAGACAATGTTACCATTAAAGACTTTTGTGCTTTGAATCTATTTAAAGTACTATACTCTCTTTGCTGATACTAGACTCCAATCCTTATAATCAAAATGCAATTTTCAAATCAAATTAAATGTTCTCGATTCCATAAGAAAAAGGAGATTCTTAATTGATCTAAAATTCTTCATAATTCATTTTAAAACTATAAACTTTATCTGCAAACTAGAAACTACCAAACTTGTATGATGCTCCAAACCATTTTTTGCTCGTAGGATATTGATATTAAAGAGGCTCATAAAACAAGTAAGGTTACAACTTTCTTTAGGAAAAACATAATACTCCCTGCAATAGCTCAACAACCTCATCAATTACAAATAATATGAACAAATTGATATTCTATATAGAATAAATAGACACAGTTACACACATTGAGAAAAAAAACATGTACATTAAACAAATCCAGATACACACACTGAATAAACCTATAGAATGTTAATGAACAAACCTGAATAACATTTTTGAACAAATCTGTCCATCAGGAGAAATCAAAAGACCAAATCAATGTACCAATGTCACAAGCCCGAAACCAAATCAAACTCAACCAGAAAATTAGAGCACCAAACCAAACATCAAATCTTAGAAAATCAACATGTATAAAGCATCAACCCAATGTATCATACCAAAAAAAAATAGCAGATATTGAACAACCTGTTCTTCATGACTATTGTTGAAGAGTATTTCGCCAGAGAGGACGACGTGAGGGAGCACGAAGAGTGGCGTGAGGTTCGTGCCTAAGGTCAGAGAGCTGTCATTGAGGGCGAGTCAAGGGCAGCCTGACGGTGGTCCGCGGTGGTCTCAGAGGATGGACTTGCGGTGTTGAACGGCGACAGAGTCGTGACGTTGAACTGCAGACAAAGTAGCAACTCCGACGGTGGCTAGGCTGGGTTGAGGGCGGCGTGCAGAATGTTGGGAGAGGAAGAAAGAAATTTCGTTGGTTTCGGGTTTGGGAAGGTTAAGGAGAAGAAGAGTGAACGTGAGGGGTTAGTAATTGATAAGTGCCCAATTTATGCAATTTTGACCTATTAAAAAGGCACTTATTCGCTTATGTTTTAAAGAATCTAACTTAAATCCCAATTTTTTGTAGGTTTATAATATATCTTGAAGAATGGATGCAAGCATATTAATTAAGAAGAATCCCATAAAGAATGGAGCAAAAGGGCAAAAGTAGAAAAAAGCTTAAAAAAAGAAATCAGGCGTGAAGACCGCTCAGCGGTAAACAGCCATCGCTCAGCGCTCAGCGATTGCACCCTGGCCGCTCAGCGATTGTACCACCGGAGCCACTTGCAGCCGCCGCATTAAATGCGCCAGCTGGAGCCAGCCTGGACTGCGGCGCCGCCCTGCAAAAGCTGCTGGCGCATTTATTAAGTCGCGTGAAATGATGACGCCGCTGAGCGATAAAGTACAAGCCGCTCAGCGATACCGCCAGAATCGCTCAGCGGTGGTACTCAAACCGCTGAGTGAAGCCACCCAAACTTTGCCTACAAATAGGAGGGCCGAGGCACTCTTGCAATACATCCCTTCCCCCCATCAGAATTCAGTCTTCTTCCATTTCTTTTACACTTTAAAGCTTAGGTTAGTTTAGCAACAAAGAGGAGGCCTGTGAAGGAGCCGGGAGATCGAAGAAGCTTGGCGAACCGCTATCATGATAGCGTGATAATGTGTCATGGTAAGCGCTTAAACCTTGCCTCTGAGATTCTCTTGTAAGATGGATTTGTAATCCTCTTGTCGTTGGGATTTTGATCATTATTGTAGTATGATTGTATCCATGTAACTATTGCATATGAATTTATCAGTTTTCTTTTGATTCGCTTGAATGATTTTATGCTTAATGCTAGCTTTTGTTTAGTGTTTTGATCATTGATTTGGGACTTAGTTGTATGAACGAAAGTTATATTAATTAAGTCATAACCAAGTTAAGACCAATATCGCTATGCTAAGCTAGATTCTAGACTTGAAGGTTGTGAACGAGAGTTACAATCATTAGAGTCGGATCTAAATCATTTCATCTAATCTTGTTGCCTTAACTAGCATAAAGGTTATCCGTTTTAACATCTGAAATAACGCTGACGTACTTTGTTAAGCTTGTGTGCGAAAGTGACAGTCTAACAAAGGAAACCTGTGATCTTTTCATGCACGAAAGCGATGACAAGTTAAGAACTGGTGGCGGGCAATCAATGAAATGATATTTCTATGTGATAAGTAAATGGATGCATGAAACTATGATATGATTCAATTCCCAACAAGCTTCCGGAACTACCTTTGATTTGTTGCCCATTTACTTTTATGTTGTTTATTTATTTAAATTATCAAACAAATTATCAAATCCTTCACTTTATTGTTTAATTAACTAAACTCAAGAACGGTATTTTTGCAACTCCCTGTGGATTCGACTATACCTGACTATACTGCAATTGGATCCCTTGTGGATCTGAAAGCTGTAAAGGAGGATATATATTTATTTTGAACGACAAAAGTGCAAATTGGCTTTCATCAAAATTGGCACAGTTGTGGGAAACCATACTACGTTAAGATTGAAGAAAGTTTAACATTTGGCTTTCAACAGTAATTTAAGAAATGATCCGAGTTTGGGGGGTTTGTTCAAAATGTCGACGATTAGTGAATTGAGAGAAATAAATTAGTGGGCCCTAGATATATAAAATATTTTAGTGGTTGTACGTTGGTGGAATTCTGGGTGTACACGTAGCACCACTCGTGTCCATATACTTCATGGTTTTTGATATTGGTGCAAGTTCTCACTTTTGTACCTCTATAAGAAACTAGCAAATAGTAGAGTCCTTGAGAGGAATGAAGTGATCTTAAAGATGAGCAATAGAGCAGGTGTTGCGACTAAGGTTATGGGTCAACTTCTTGATTATTAATGAATAATCGTGTTATATTTTTTTTGTAAATGTTTATTGAAACATTATATCAATTTTTAGTGTTACCAAAATTGATTATTATTTTGACTTTAAAGATAATATTTGCAACATTTTAGGTTGGCATTGATTACTTATACGATGGACTTTATTATTTGAGCACTAAAATAAAGCATCTCCTAAGATTACCAAAAAGAAAAGAAATGTTATATCCAATTCAATTCCTAATCTCAAACAACTTGGCGGTTGAAACCTAAGGCTAGGTCACTCAACAAATAATTAACATGGATTAATGGTACACTATTTTTCTTAGTCATTATTTTGTTGGAGAACAAACTTGAAAACTTTTGAATCCAATGAAAGTAACTTTGATTCATTCACTAAGCAAGACAAGTAAGTCAACTTGATGAACTGCAATTAGAAATATTCAAATTTTAACTACCTAAGGAGAAGCACCAATAATACAGAAACTACCAATATATCCAAGATCTAGTCAAGCTTTATGATCAAAGACCCTGAAATTAAATCAATCACTCAAAAACCTCTCGTACAACATTTATTCAAATGCACATGTGCCCTCAAATCATTAGTCCATGATCAATTCACAAACCTGCACTTCTTTCTAATCTCCCCATTGGTCCCAGTCAGAGGACTAATTTTGCTCATCTTCACCATAGCAGCAGCAAAATCATTGAAGAAAGTAACACTATTAGCACTATAAGTCCTAACCAAAGCATCCTGAGACCCTCCATTGAAAAGCACTTGATCTGAATGAAGCAAACCACGGCGAGCCACAAGGTCTTTATAATAATTGTTGTCAAAACGTGTGGGGGTGACGGTATCCAGAGGGGACAAGTTCATGTCCCCTCCAGAAGAAGGGCAATTGCCCTTTATTGAGGTGGCGAAGTTGGTGTCAATGTTTGTCTCGTTGTAGATTCGGGTCCTGAAGAATTGGCACTCGGCTTGGCCTATCGTGTGGCCGCCGGAGAGGACGGTGAGGTCACGCACACTTAGGCCCTTGGCGGAGAACATGGATGTGAGGGTGGAGAGGTCGGAGAATGGTGAAGGGATTTGGTTGTTGGCTGCACTTTGGCTTGCTGTTCTTGCATCCCTTCTTCCAAGAGGTACTGTCCATGAGGGTCCTCCTAGCTATAAGATAGATTGAAATGGTAAAATTGAATTATATGATGAATTATTGAGTTAGCATGGTGATCATAAATGAAATATAAAATTGGAAAGAGTGGTTGTGTTAGAAGAGATATTGTTGCGTTGTCTAATATTTAATATTCATAATAAATAATATTTCAGCTTTAATAAGTAGACCTTTTATGACGAAGATTGAAATATTATTTATTGTGTGATTCAAAACATCTTTATTATTATACAAGAATTTCTCTTTGAAAAGCTATAATTGGTTGTCAGAAACATGATAAATTGAGTGAGAAGATGATTATTATGGGCAGAAAAAAAAGTAGAGTCCCTATAAAACATCTTATCACATGGTGTTTTCCAAATTAATGAAAAACACCGTAAGCTAAAACATTAAAGCTTGTATTAAAACTAGTCCATTAAATGAGAGAGTTTCATGATTTAAGTATTACATTGAGTTTTGCTGTTTAATTAACATGGGACTCATAATAAGTTATTTTGTTACAAAATAATGAGTGATATGTTCTTGAGAGGGACAAGGCTGACATAAGACATTATTGTATGTGAACCACATAATTTTTCATTTTACTTAGTGTGACATAGATAATTTTATGGAATGTCCACTAAAATAAAAGAGTGGACATGATGATCAATTACATGTGAGAAAAAGTGAAAACCAAAAGTGGGGGGAACATGGTTTAAAAATAAGCCCATGCTAAAAGCAAATGTTGGGTGAAAAACAAACATCAAGTTAGGTACCCTGTGAATAATGGCTTGAGGTCGGAGGAATCTCAATTGTGTGAGATTTCAATGCATTTCAACAGGGGCAACAAAAAAAACCCTCCCTTATCCAAGAAATGATTTCTTTTGTAAGAATTTTATCTTATATTTTTAATTACCATTTTAGACATATAATTAGTGAGAACAGAACTAATTAATTATTATTTAGAATTATATCATTTGTATTAAAATAAAAATGATGCACAACACCTACAATTTGCTTAGAGTAATGTTTCCTTTTCCGACTCCGAAATCGAGGCAGAGGAAAAATGAAAAAGAGAAATCGGCTCACCAGAGCTATTCCATCTCTTGTGGCAAGAGCAAGGATGTCCGCACAAGACACAATGCCACTGCAAGCAGCTTCAACATTGGTTTTAATGGTATCAATCACTTCGAAACCCCTTGCTGAATTTTTGTTAGGTGCTGCATTTTTCTCCCCCACAAAGGAGGCAGTGTCGTCCAGCAAGATCGATCCATCGCAGCCCTGCAAATTAGCAATACCAACTATATATGTTACTCGAACATTTATATACTATCACGATGCACAAAAATCATTTCCCTCAAATTTGTGTTTCAAGCAAATTGTATATATACCCATGAACATATAAACAAAAATGTTGTGAACTAATTAATAGATGAATGTGGTGTTCTTAATTACATTGACAAAGCAATCATGGAAGAACAAGCGAAGTATAGAGGCCCCCATTCTGGCTTCCTTGTTGATAGCTTGCTTCATTGCATTAAGCACAATGGTCTGAAGATTTGGACATGTTTTATCATAGAAGTTTGGGGAAAGTTGTGCATTGGTGGAACAAGCTACTAGAGAAAGAATGAATAGCGTAACAAAGAAGTTGGTAAAAGTCGCCATATATATATCTATCTATCTACAGACTATATAATGATATATTCAGCCACAGATTATAGCGAAAGGGAGAGTTGTGAAGAAGCCTAGGGAAGAGCCATGCAATATATAGAGGAGGAATTTGTAGGGTAGGAGTGTGACGGTGCATGCAGACACAATATAGAACAATAATTGGTTCCAATTTTCAAACTTGACTGCTCCAGACGCGCTTTACTTTTTTAAGTTTTTTGAGGGAGCTAGCAACTTCCGGGAGTGAGAGGGATTACCTTTTGATATTGAAGTGTCACGTTTTGATTCTAAAACCGTGATATTAAATAACTTTAGTCCCAAAAATTTTTAAATTATTTTTATAATTTTTAAAATTTTAAGTAGCTACAATAATAATTAAGGTTATGTGGTACTATTAGAGGGAAAAAAATGTGGTTGTGACAGTATTTAGAGTTACAAATTTCAGTTACTATTATAACTTTATTCGTCATCATAAATGCTCTAACTATTTTATTTGTAATTTTATGTACTGTTACAACTCATTTACAATATCAATTACTGTCACAGTTTTATTTTATTTAATGTAACAAATTAACGAAAATACAATAATATAATAATAATAATAATAAATTGAATGGGTAATTTTACTGGTAACTTACTTACCATTTTAGGGAAAAAATGAGGATTAACTCTTAAAGATATTATATGGCTCACCATTAGAGCTGTTGACTTACTTCCAATAACAAACAAGGGAGAAGTCGTATGCATATATGTAATTGAATATTAAATATAATGATTAATGAAACTCACCAAACGGTGGGAAAAAATTGGAAGTATATGTAATTAGCTCTGGCTGAGTCAACTTTTTAAGTGGAAAAGCAAGGTCTCACATCACAAGATTTCTTCACGAGATGACTTGGAGAAGTGGGTGTATCTGAAAAACTTAAATTTTATCCAATCCGTCTAACGACGTTTCAATTTAATATTAAGATTTAAGTTTAATTTTATTATAGATGAGACTTTTGAATTAATGGGTATGAGATTTAAACAATTTTGTTAATGTAACCATCTCTTTTTTAGCATTTGTGCTAAAACATTTAATAATTGTACTATTTAAACATAAAAAAAAAAACATAAATATTTTATCGCATCTCTAACATGATGTATTAAAAAAAAAAAAACATCATTAGATTCACCGCTTACTTGACAAATCATATGGTGTATTACAAGAAAGGTAAACAAATTGTCTACATAGTTAGTACTTACAACTATCATTTTTCAATATTTAGGGTGACACATTGATTTAAATCGAGAAAACACGAAAAAAAAATTGACAAATACAAAGCTTGGAACCCAAAAACTTTGAAATACAAAAAACAAGTCACCTTGAGTACTCCACTTACCACACCAACACTTGCAACATGAATGTCATCATAGAACAAGGCTCTGACTAATTTGATCCTTGTTTAATTAAGGACCAAATTAGCCATTGAATCTTAACCATCAAATTTTAAATAACTCGATCCAACTAAGGTCGTGGGAAAGGTGACCCAATATGGAGTTTGATAACTCTCCAATTCGAGTTTTTTCTTTACCTTTTTTCTAAGTGGTTTTAGTATTTTTAGTTTATTTTATTAGATTTTGTTATTTTTATCTTTTTTTTGTATATTTTAGTTATTTTTAGGACAATAAATCAAAGGGAATATTTAAGATTTGAAAGTAGATATTTGAAAATTTGAAGAAAGTAAAAGATAAAACTTAAAGAGAAGATTTGATCAGATTTGAATTGAATTTGAAAGAAGATTGGATTAGATTTGAAGGAAATCAAATGCTGAATGATTTTCACACTGACTTTGTTACCGATTTTCCACCCTGATAGAGGATGAATTGTGACTTAGCTCCAACTACAAAATTATAGATCTCTTTCTTAGCTTTAATTAGAGACTTGGATCACCTCAATTAGACATCTATAGCGAAAGTTATGACGCTTTTACTACTGTAGTGTAAAATTGTAAAAAAAAAACACGTGTAAATAGTGACCAAAACGTGGAATTTTGTTTTTTCTACTCAATTTGGGTTCATTCTCTATAGATAGAATATCTATAAGCACTCCAAAGGAATGAAGGCCACCGGAATTCTTAAATTAGATAAAGGGGTAACCTTAGGAGAGCTCTACCGTTTCTCCATGAAGTCCTTATTTTCTGGTTTCGTTTTCTTTTCTTCATCTTCCATTATGAACTAAGTCTCTGCTAGGGCATTGATGTAACCATTTCTTTGATGATGTTATCATAAAACATCTTTATTATTCAGTTTTTCTATCGATGTTAATTAAGTTTCTATGAATTGTTCTTAATGCTTTTGATTAACTGACCATTAATTGAATGAATTATTGTCTTGCGTGAATTTGAGAATTAATAGGAATGTGAGAGTGCTCTATTATAGAAACCATAGGTTGAATGACAATCCGAGAGGAACAAACGCAACCTATGTGGTTGTGTGTGGAGAATTCATAAATCATTCATGCTTTTAATATATTAGGTTACGCTAAAAGATAGGGTAATCACTCTAAGTAAAGATAATCGTTCGACCTTGAGAGAGACTTGTGATTAGAATAGGAGCCCCCACCATTAATTAACTAGATTAATAATTAAATAACAATGTTTTTGGATAATTGTGTGTGTTTGTCTATGAACACTCTTGAGTCTTGTTGAAATCTTTTTACACTCTCATCGTTTTATATATATATATCCTACTTTACAGTTTTCAAATTCACAAGGAATTCAATTGCATTATAGTCAGGTATAGTCGTATCCACAAGGAGTTTAATAAAGTCATTCTTGAGTTCCGTTAATTAAGCAATATGGTGATGGATTTGTAAATTGATTTTTAACATAAATAAATTAAACAAAAGATAAAATGACAATGAATTAGAAGCAAATAAGGAAGCTTGTTGGGAATTGAATCATATTACAGTTTTCATACATCCATTTACTCAATGCATATGAATTATCAATTCTTTGATTCCACCCCACCAGTTCTTATCTTATTCACCTCTTTCAAGCATGAAAAGATCACTCGGTTCCCTTTGTCATTTTGTCATTCTCTTGCACAAACTAACAAAGCAAACTGATACATGATTTCAGCTGTTAAAATGACTAATAGCCCTCCCTATCTCTAGCAATTAGGAATATTAGATGATTTGATCTAGTTCCACCTTAATGATACAGTTTTCACTGACAAGAATCAAGTTTTAAATCAAGTTTTAGGTAGCTAAACTAAAACAAGCATTAAGCATAAGATCAATTCATGTAAATTAGAGAAATCGATAGATTCATACATACAGGAGTTATATGGATACAATCACACCATAACATTCATCAAAATCTCAACAATAAGAGGATTATAAATCCATCTTACAAGAAGAAATCAAAGGCAAAGTGACGGACACTCACCATGACACGTTCTCACACTGCCATGGTAAGTGTCGTCGTGCTCCTTGACAAATCTTGGCTCCTTCTCTGGCTCCTCCTTCGTTTTCTATGGCTCTCTGAATATATGTTCTAAGTGGTAAAACTGAATGAACCCTCCCCCGGTGAATGAGTTTCAGGTCTCTTTATATAGAGAATTCTGACACAAACTGCTGAGCGGTTTTCCTAGGTCACTAAGCGGCCTAGGCGGTTGAGGATTACTTCATCCTTAAGTTGCTTCAACACCAAGCAAGCTCTTTCTTATCTCTTCAGATCGCTGAGCAACTGCAGGGCATCGCTGAGCGGATTTCTTCATCTTGAAGTTACTTAGCTTTTAAGCAACTTTACTTTAGGAACAGAGGTCGCTCAGTGGCCTTGAGATGTCGCTGAGCGGACAGAAGCCTTATTTGTCCTTCAATTCTTCTTGTTTCTCAGCCCTTTGCTCCATGCCTCTTATCTCTGTGGGATTTAGCTTGAAATTCATCATTTTACAATATTTTTATCCATCCTCTTGAACTATATTAAAATCCTACAAAAGTGGGGAAATTAGTAAATTCATATAAAACAATGCGGATAAGTGTCATTTTAACATATGAAAATAGTAAAATATGACACTTATCAAGTGTATAATAGGAGAAGTCAATGGCTTAGTCTCTTCTCCTAGTTTCTTCTTCCATTGTTCTAAGTTTGTTTTGTTTCCTTTTATTTTATTTAATTGTCATTTTATTTTATTGAAATCAAATTTAATTCTCTTTTGTTACTATAATCAATTCCATCGAATTATTTGTTGATTAAATTTTAGTGTAATATTATCCTCGTGAGCAATGACAATGGTACTGGGGTGACGACACATTAAAGGATTGACAAGGAAAAAGAAGAGTGAGGGTTGAGAATTATATTTGCTAAGTAGTCATTGAAAGTTTTCAACTTCACACTTTTGGCCCATGACTTGGTGCCTAACTAAATAAGGATCAGGTTAGTTAGAGCTTGTAGAGCACAAACATTCATAATTAACGATTCGTCACAGACCAGAACATGAACCAAACAACCAATTTTGGAAAAATAATAAGTTCAAATTTCTTTGCCACCCATGTAAAAGATAATAATAAAAGGTAAATATAAAAAAGAAAACATAACAAAAAAAAAATTTTGGTGAGCAAAAGTTTAGGTAGAATAAGTATCGAAATCTCACCGAGCACAAACTCTTTGAGCACTTATAAATGTACTTCTAACTCACCTACCAACAAAGTTCTCATATAGTTAGTGGAATGTAAATTCTCACTCTTTTAGAGTAAGAGTCTAAACCTTGACCAAACAATGTTGCAGTTTGTTGGCAAAATCATAACAAATTGAGTTAAGAATGACATTTTTACATTAAGTAATTACAAGTTCATGGGAAAAGAATTTACTCAAAAGATATCTCGAATGATTTCCATCTTTAATGGGTTCTTTCTTGAATGCTTAGACGTATGTTAATATTCTACAATTAGAAATTACACAATATTTCTCTACCGCTGAATTTGGACCTTTATTCTTGGTTCCACCATTATATCTTTATTTATTTTATTAAAATCATTTATCTAGATGAGAGGAAATTATTGCTGCTACTTTACACGTCAGTACTATTCATGCTTTTCATGCATTCTACTGAACGTAAATAACTTTAATAGGAAATGGGGATTCCATGTATAATTTTCTAAGAGAAAAAACTCCTATCTAGGCCCATTCACTTATCAAAAAGTACTTTCAATCATAACAGTGCCCTATCAAGGGGTGGATCAGTTTGACCATTTTTATTATTTCTATTCTATGCATGTGAAGAACTTCGGGATCCAACTTTGATTGGATTGAGTTGGTTTAGTCAAACACTTGTTTGTCTTTAATAGTTGATAGTTGATTTTTTCAAATCAACTTTTTAAAAAAAATAAAAAAAGAAAACAGAAAGTTAAGTCGCATCCACTTTTCTTAGCGTCATTCATTTTCAAAAAGAAATTAAATTGTAAAACTTGTAATTGATTTGATCCAAAAGGTTGACAAATATGGTATGAATGGAATATTTGGACAACCAGTGTGCTACGGTCTCCAAAAATTTATTGTACTATGCGGCTTTCTTATATAATATGATATGACTTACATGCTTTGCTTTGTTTTGTAAGAGAAAAATTTACAATATTATAGTGTATAACTCCTAAATGAATGAAAGAGAAATAAAAATTTTAAAAAAAATTAATTTTTCACGAATCCCATGGAGTAAATATCTCATACCACTTAATTTATTCATTTTTTATCATTTTTATAACTAAATTCATCAAATTTTATTATTATTTCATGTTCTATATGATTGTAATAAATTTTTCATTAGTCAAATCATCAAAAGAGTTAACCTATAAAAGGTTTAAAGATTTGCAGGCCATTTGAGCTTACGATGTACCTCTCTACAAATATCGTATGAAAATTATTAATTTATCATATTAGATTATATAATTTATCAATATGTCATATTAGATCATAAAATGATAATAAAATTTGATAAATTTAATTGTAAAAAATATCAAAAATAAATAAATTAGGTTACATAGGGTATCTACATGTAGTTGAGAAACCAACTAAAATAAATTATATAAGAGTATGTTTGGAATCAAACAAGATGAAAAATAATCTGATTTGCAAATCAATTCTCATGTTTAGTATCTTAAAAAAAGAGGATTGATTTAACTTTCTAAATCTATTAGAATTAAAGTTGTTTACATTAGAAATTTTATCACTTTTGTAAGGATTTGTTTGGAACTGAATTCATTTTAACATAAAAGATTATTTTATCTCTATTCAACTAACTAAATTTACAAATTCTATCATCTTCATGAAACTTATTATTATAAAAGACTATTTTACTCCTATTTTTTTCAAAAATATTTTCTTTTTCAATTTTTTTAATTTTTTTCAAAAACAATTTCAAAAAAAATTTACCAAAAATATTTTTTTCCCAAGAAAATTTTCCAAAATATATTTTTTTTCAAAAGTTTTTTTCCGAAATGATTTTTTCTAAAAATATTTTTTTAAAAAACTTTTTTTCCAAAAAATATTTTTTAAAAAAACTATTTTTTTAAAAAATTTCAATTTCTATTTTCATAGGTAAAAATGCAAATTAATCAAACAAAATGAAATCAATTTCTATTTTAATGAATTCTAAACATGGTAATTGATTCATAAATCGATTTCATTCTCATCTAATTCTAAACATAGTAATTTATTTGCAATTCAAATCAATTCAATTCAATTTAAATCAAATTATTTTCCATTTTGACTTAATTCTATGCTAGAGTTTTAATTCTGCTTAAGTTTGATTATTCAATAATGAACCAATAATGATTGGTTTGGTTCCATATTAAACAAATTACTCGAACCAATCCAAACCAATTGTTGGGTTGGGCTCCCTTCCTATGTGGAAAAAGGCTCAATATTTGCAAACTCACTATTCTCACTTAATAGTGGAGAGGAGTCAGTTTTTAGGGTTAAGAGAAAGCTAAGAAGGCAAAAGAAAGAAAAGAAAAAAGGAGAAGAGAAGGAAAAACGTTTTTGTCAGCGCAGCAATTTTTGATCTTCCGCCACCGCTTTGTTTACCGTTGGATTGGGCTGAAATTTTTACAACAGGTTCGGAATACGTGGTACTTCAATCTGGACGGTGAGATTGTTGAGAAGTGGCATGAGCAGTGAGAAATTGGCCGCACACAGTAACAACATTTTTGGGTTTTTCTGGTTTCTCTTGTTCTATATTTCATCGTTCTTTGACTGATCATTGAGCACGATTTGTGCTGTGATTGAGACTTTCTTGTACCCTTATTTTGATCATAGTGGAACTTGATTGACTGACTTGTGCCCGTGGTTTTTACTTCTCACATCGAGAAGGTTTTCCACGTTAAAAATCACCGTATCTTTCATTTGTGTGTTTTTGTTGTTGCCATTATTTGTTATTGCTCCTCATAGATTCTTGCAAGTTGCGGAAATTATTATTCGCTGCATATAACTCTGATTAAGTTGTCGATTTATTGTGTAGAATTTCCCATCACCAATTTCAGTGGTTTGGTTTAAATTTCCGGGTTCAATATCCGTTCAAAGACTTAATCTTTCACTACCAAATTAATAACTTTGAAAACTTAGCTCCATGCGGTTCCGTGCACATAAACCATCAAAAACAGGATTATGGACAATTCAACGTCTAATAATTGTGAATTAAGAGCACTTATCAATGACTTAATATGAGCAGTCATTATAACGATTAGGGTCTCAGCAGTATAACGTGGTAAGGCAATACATAGTTCTATTTTTGTATAGACAGGAAAAGAAAAGAAAAAGGAACTAGATGTCGCCTTTCTCACCTAAGAGGAGAGCAACAAATCAGACATATGTATAACTTTTTTTCGGGTTAAATGTAGTTAACCGTCTTGTATACATGTAACTGCATTTGATCTCTTTAACGTTTGAAAACGTGTTAACAACTCTCCTAACATTTTGTAATTGTGCAATTTAACATTTCTATTAATTTTTTTCATCCAAAAATACTATTAATAATCATGGGTCAAACACATGACTTATCTAACAGACAAAAATAATCCCGTCTCCATCCTCTCTTTCTTATCTTCTCACTATTTCTTCCATATTTCTTCATGTGCTTCTACACATAACATCTCTTTCCCTCAATTCAACCAAATTGACAACAACAATAAAAATCACCTAACATAACTCAAAATAAACAAAGCAAAAAACACAAATGACTCGTATAAATCTAACATAGGAACCATTCGAAGCACCAAGACCCCCCAAAAACACTGTCGTTTCAACCAATTCATTATAGTTGCATTTGTTGTCATCATCATCTTTCTCGTGACTATGCTCATGTAAATCCAGCTCTATGATTACAAATTAGCCAAGACATTCAAACACTGATTACAAACATCACACCACCATTGTGCAGATTAAACACTAACAAATTATGACAGATGCTAGTTAGGTCGATTAAAAACCTCTCGACTGACGCAAGGAGATATATAATTAAAATTAAGATTCCAATTTATGCGCTAGAAATATAATAAGGTTAGATATTTGAGAATCTAAACACTAACCCAATCAAAGGCGTAATAGTCTCTCCTTCAGTTTTTTCTTTCTATTTTTTTTTTCCATGTTTCATGTTTGTATTAAACTATATTGATCAAGTGGATCTATCAGAAAAAATATTGATCCAGTTGACTTATGCTTCAACGGAAACATGTGCCCCAGCCAGGAAAAAAAATAATGGGAAAAGTAATGTGGAAAAGTCATGCAAGGGTCCACCAAAGATGGCGAATCCCGTAGACAGGTTGATTTCTTTTTATTCTTTTTTTTTTCATTTAATTTGTTCTTCTTTTTCTTCTATTGCCTTTACAATAATTAAACATTGAGAACTGTAATGATTAGTAAAGCACCATGCGACCAATTATTCATCTTATCTAATGGTAGGTACTAATTATATGTAGCAATCTTAGAAGCATAACCTTCAATCATAAAACTAAAAACCAAGCTTATTCTTTCATCAACTTGAACCATTAACATTTAATTAAAGCTACCTTTGTTCTTTAATCAAAAGGGCCTCGCTTACAAAGAAGTGATAGACTTAATTTTGGTCGATAAACAAATAAATTCTACAATTTTTTATTATACTGATCTCAATTTAGAGAAAGGAAACATTTTCTCTTATAAATTCTTACATTCTAAAAATTAAAGTGTCAAAAATTGGTTTTGGCATCGATCAAGAAAAAAGGGTAAAGAATCTTGCAAACCAGGAAGAAATGTAACTTAAAACTTTGTAATGTTATAAGAACTACCATATGAACATTTATGAAAGGTTAGTTACAAATATTCAAATTTTAACGAAGGAGAAGCCACCTATGATACTGCAGTTGCTAATATATCCAAGATCTAGTCAAGTTTTATTATCAAGACCTTGACATTAATCAATCACTCAAAAATCTAAATTTCATATACAAATTGCATCAAGATGCATTAATTTAAAGATGTGAACTTATTAGAGGGAGTAACATTAAAAATTGATCCAGAATTAGTTCACAAACCTACAATTCTTTCTGATCTCCCCATTAGTCCCAGTGAGAGGACTAATATAACTCATCTTGACCATAGCAGCAGCAAAATCTCTGAAAAAAGCAGCACTATTCGCTACATAAATCCTAACCAAATCATCTTGAGACCCTCCATTGAAAAGCACTTGATCCGAATGAAGCAAACCGCGGCGAGCCACAAGGTCTTTATAGTAATTGTTGTCAAAACGGTGAGGAGCAAGGGAATCAAAAGGGGACAAGTTTGTGTCCCCTCCGGAATAAGGGCAATTGGCTCTTATAGAGGTGGCAAAGTTTGTGTCAATATTGGTCTCGTTGTAAATTCGGGTCCTGAAGAATTTGCACTGCGTTTGGCCTATGGTGTGGCTACCGGAGAGGACGGTGAGGTCACGCGCGCTTAGGCCTTTGGCGGCGAACATAGATATGAGGGTAGCAAGGTCGGAGAACGGTGAAGGGATTTGGTTGTTGGCTGCACTGTGGCTTGCTGTTGTTGCATCCCTTCTTCCAAGATGTACTGGCCATGAGGGTCCTCCTAGCTATAAGAGAGATTCAAATTTGAATTAGAATGGATTAATTATTGAGTTAGCATGGCAATACTAAAAGGTTAAAAATGGAATGGAATGGAAAAACTTAGGGCATGTTTAGTTTTTGTCTTCATTTCATGTTTTCAATTTGATTTTTGTTTATTGGAATTATTTGAAAGAAACACGGAAAACAAGAAAATTTTATTTCATATTTTCGATGTTTCTTTCACGAAATGTGAAAAAATCACTACCTGAAAATATTTCATTTTCGACAGACTTTTTCGACGAACCCAAGTCTATTGGAAATTTTTGGCCAATTTTTTGACGGACTAATTTTTTACGGACTTTCTAGCAAACTTTCTAACAAATTAGTTTCTGACGAATAAGGTAATATTAAAAATAAATAAGGCTACAGTACTTCACAATGAGCGTTCCATAAGCAACTCTGCCACGCCTCCAAGTCACAGCACCAAGTAGCAAAAATGTCATGTCAAAGATAATGGACCAGTTCGTGAACATGGAGGTGGAGGCAAAGTTCTTGGAGAACTCCATGTCTAGATCCACCTCCCACTCCATTCTAATTCCTCTCACCCTAGCTCTTTGCCACTCACACCGTCGCCACCATGTTCTCCACCTTGTACGATGGGGGGTTTGGTGATTGAGTGTTGCGATTGTGAATGTTGAGCAGAAAAGCGAGGTGAAACCCTAATTGCTCAAATCACTTTGGTTTCTCTTCCAATTCCTTGTTCTCGTGCATTGGAAAATGACGAAGCAAGGTGAAACCCTAATCGCTCAAATCACTTTGCTTTCTTTTTCTGGTTCCTCATATTTCTGCATAATCTGCTTCTTTAATTTCTTGATTTGTGTGTTTTACATTTAATCTAGGTTTTAACTTTAATCTTTCATGAAACGATATAGATCTAGGGTTTCTAATTTTATTCAAATTGTGTGTGGTGTTTTTAAGTGTTTTGCATTCCCAGAGGCACCTAAACCACATTCCATCTTTCTTTTCAAACTAACCAAATTTCCTAAGCGAAGTTGCATCTAAAAAATAGGTGATTCGTTGATTCTTCTTCATTTTTATACAAGACACAACCCAGTTCATCTGGTCAGAGAATATGTCAGAGAATATTGCGAGCACCAAGTATGTCCTTAGTATTTAGCCTTCCAAGGATAACAAACCAAGCCAAAAGTTTAACCTGTGGGGGGACAAGTCCTTTCCAAATCTTTGCAAATAAGTTAAAATTATTTACTTGTTGAGGTTGTGCCAGAAAGGTGCATGCTAATTTGGTTACAGATTTCACTGAGAACTCACCTCGTCTGTCATACTTCCATACCGATTTCTCAACCATGGTCAAATTGAGTTTAGCGTTGAGGAGGGTATTATATGAGTTAGTAAGTAACTCAGTCTCCCATTGGAATAGTTGTCTTATCTACTGAAAGCTCCAAATACATTCAAATTCGTCCCAAGGCCCATAATCTATAATCCTACTCTGTTTTAGAGTAGATATGGAATACAGTCTTGGAAAAACGTCCTTAAGATGCTTCACACTGATCCGTGAGTCTTCCCAAAACAATGTTTTCTCCATGTTCCCAATTTTCATTTCAATGCCTTCTCTACTGATTTCTGCGAGCCACTCGTTTTTATCTCTGATTACATAAATACCTTGCTACAACCCCCCATTGGTTTACGAAGCATAACCTCAAAGTACCCATGAGTCTCAATTCGATTACATGAGACCACAATATTTTTCCATAAAGGACAATCTCCTTTGCGAATCTACACCACTACTTAAATAAAAGAGATGAATTTTTTTGTAGCCAAATCAGCCACGCCCAAACCACCAAGCTCTTTTGGAAGTTGAAGTTAGCTCCAGTTGATAAGAGGAACACCACAATCCCCATTCTGTTTCCCCAAAAAAAAAACTGACATTCAAGGCTTATAATCTTTTTTTTGCACCTAAATAGTATAGCAGAAGGTTTTTAGTAACTGCTTTGATCATCATAATCTTCCCAACTTTTGATAAGTATTTTGAATGCCAAATACTCAACCTAGCTTCAATCCTATCAATCATCGTTGTCATATGCTTACCAATCTCGGATTTGCCCCAACGGGCAACCCCAAGTACATGAAAGGAACTGATCCCACTTTACATCCCATATACGCATTGATTCTTTCCACCTAGCTATGATCACAACCTATAAGAATGAGTGTAGATTTTGTATAATTAATTTGGAGGCCAGACATGTAGCAAAAGCAGTCCAGCAACATCATATAGTTTTTAATAGTTACCTCACCTTCCAGACAGAAGAGGATGGTATCATCAACAAACTATAGATGTGATAACGCAACATTGTCCCTACCAAACATCAAGCAATCAATACACTCTTCATCCACTGCCCTCAAAATTATCCTATTCCAAACCTCTGCAACAAGAATGAATAAAAATGGTGGATTACCTTGATGGAGACCGTACTCCATCCTAAATGGTTTTGTAGGGACACCATTGACTAGGATTGACATAGATGCCGAAGAGATACATAACTTCATCCAATTTCTCCATTTTTGCCCAAACCCCATGCTTTCCAACACAAGATCAACAAATGACCATCTTACCATATTGTACGCTTTTTGGAAGTCAAGTTTTATTATTAGCACAAGCAATTTCTTGTTTCCCTTGAGCTACTTAATAGTCTTACACATAATTAGTGAACCATCAAGAACCTGACGCTAGCCACGAAAGCACTTTAATTCTCACCAATGAGGCTAGGCATCACACCTTTCAACATCCCAACCAAGACTTTCCAAATCACCTTGTACATGCATCTGACCATACTAATGGGGTGGTACTCAGTCATTTCACATGCCCTTTTCCATCTTGGGTATTAGCACGACCCATGTCATGTTACTCTCTTTGTCCAAGATCCCATTCTCAAATAAATTCATCATTGTATCACTGAAATCCTTCTCAATGTCTTCCCACATATTTCTGATGAACCTGAAATTAAACCCGTCAACACTCGGCAAATCTGGTTAGCAGATGTCATGTTTAACAACCCAGGCAGTATAGAAATTTCTAGATTTTCCTCATCCGCACTATAGTGATCTTGCTAAAAATCTCTAATTTCTTTCTTGATCTGACAAGGCTTGTGTAATTCTCTATTACCAACCTTCAACTTCAGAATCAGTTTCCTTTTCTTTCTGACATTTGCCAAGAAATGGAAATACTTCATACTCCCATCCATTTCCTTTGCCAAACTATAATCTTATCTTACCTATTATGAGCACTCGAATTCACTATCACCGAGCAAGCCTTGAATGCAAATCCAGCAATTCCCCTTGGCCACAAAAACTTTTTCTACGAGAAATCAATCCCAAATGCACATAATCCCCACCACCATTGTTTACTGCGTTAACACCCTCCGAATTCAAGTTGAGATGAGTGTTCAACGTCTTCAGAGTGAGCTTCCCCCGTCAAATTCCCCTTATCGCTTCTTGGTTGTCACTGTGGAAAGGGGGATAATTTGGCGTGCTCTTTAGGCCAATAGGTGTAAATCATCACTGACGTTTCATCCTTTATCAGCACGACCTTTCCCCATTGACCTCCAACCTGTCTAATATTGCGCCAAGCCATGAATTTCAATCCTTGTGCAGCATGCTTCATTCATGGACCAATATCTAACGTCTTCAAAGTCCTCCCCCAAGATTTCCTTCCCAGTGCTCATTATCAAGATTTTGAGTGGGCCCATATCTCTGATGCGCTTCTCCGGCCTCGACACCAAGGTCCTCGATTCCTCGAGAAAAAGAAAATACATAAAATTTCTTGATTGGTCCAATTCTCTCTCTCTCTCTCTCTCTCATTGTATGTGTTGTTGATGCGCTGGGATTTACTTTTGCTTACTTGAAAATCTTTTTGAAAAAAATAAAGAGTAAAATACTCTTTTATAATAATAAGATTTATTAAGTTTAATTTTATGAAAATGGTAAAGTTTGTAAATTTAGTGGTTGATCAGGGATAAAATAGTCTTTTACGTTAAAATGAATTCAATTCCAAGCAAATTCTTATAAATGTGACAAGATTTCTAATGTATACAACTTGAATTCCCTTGGATTTAGGAAATTAAATCAATTCCCTTTTCTTAAGATACCAAACATGGTAACTGATTTGCAAATTAAATTATTTCTCATCTTATTTAATTCCAAAACATATCCTAACAATTTGTTTATTTGAAATTTCTTGTGGCCTATTTGTCGAAAAAAAATTATGGCTTGTTTGTTGGAAATTTTTATGGCTTGTTTGTCAGAAATTTCTGACGGCTTGATTTTTGTTGAGGGTTTTTCTGCTAATGCAATTTTGTTGGCAAATCTGCTGGAAACATTGATTTTTCGACAAGATGCAATTTAGCCTAATTTTTCTTGTAGTGAATAAGAAATAAATTAATAACAAAAAAATAAAGGATTTTGCTAACCTATCCTTAGAAAGTAAAAAATAGAATGTTTTAAGTTAATTAACCAGTTAATGTCATCGAAAACATATAAATTTCACATTTTCAATACAAAAATACCATATATGTTTTCTTAACAAGTGCACTTGTTAGCAAAATTTAAAAAAAAAAAAAACAGAAATCAAATAGACTACTTATTAGCAAAATTCAAAAATAAAAATAGAAATCAAATAGACTTTTTCATATGAATTTGTTCTAGAGTCTCTGAATCATTTAGGGATCAATCGTGCAAATAACTAGAGAATTTAATTATGTTTCTTTGGATGTGTTAAATGTGGTAAGATATTAATTGAAAATGTACATTTAGATAACTAAAATTCACAATTACTAGACATAATTTTTCATCACCTATATTCATGCCATGTGTCAAATGTTGGTTCAAAGCAAATTTAAGACTCCCTATCAATCAATGTTAAAGAAACACTTGGTGTACCTTCAAAGATTGATGTCACTAACTAGTGGTTCAAATAACATTTCTTTTGAGTTAAAACAGAAAATTGCTCACCAGGATTGTTCCATCTCTTGCTGCAAGTGCTAGAATGTCTGCACAAGACACTGTTCCATTGCAAGCAGCTTCAACATTGGCTTTAATGGTATCAATCACTTCGAATCCTCTTGATGTATTATAGTTAGGTGCTGAGTTTTTCTCACCCACAAAGGAGGCAGTGTCATCCAACAAGATTGATGCATCGCAGCCCTGCATCAAATTAAACTGATTGAAGCTGAATAATTGTGGTCTGAATGAATGGAATCAACACTTCAAAACTTATCTTTATTTACAAGTTTCAGCAAACTTAGCTTAATATACTAAGTTTTCAGCATCTAACTAACTGTACTTTTCTAACTAACTCTGTTATATAATTAATAACTTATTATCTTGTCATATATGTCCAGTAACTAACAAGGGTGACCCTTGTGATGTTATGAGTTCAAATCCGTAAAACAACCTTATATATTCTCCCCATACCCAACCAGATGGAAACCTTGGCTGCCCTATATGTATAATAACTAATAATTAATAAAACAAAAATGCTATGAACTATATACATAGAAGCAGCAAGGGTATTGTGATCTTACATTAACGAAGCAATCATGGAAGAACAAGCGAAGTATAGAGGCTCCTATCCGGGGTTCTTTATTAACAGCTTGCCTCATTGAATTGAGCATAACGGCCTGAAGATTAGGACAAGTTTGATCGTAGAAGTTGGGTGAAAGTTGTGCATTATTGGTAGAAAAAGCTATTAGAGAAAGAATTGATAGAGTAACAAAGATGGGGATCATATCTGTGGCGTTGATCAGCCACAAATAATGAAGCCACTTTTGTGTTGAATATCGAAAGGGGCTGTGTGTGAGTTGTGAAGAATCCAGGTATATGGACCATATCATGAAAGAGAGAGTGGAGAACAATGATTTGTTCAAAGTTTCAAATTTGTATGCTCCAAACGCGCTTTTGTTTCTTTATTTAATAGGTTTTGGGTGGGGGAAGAAAATTATTTGTGATGATGAAGAGGATAATGGATCGCTATTAACCGGTTGACTTGCTTCCACTAAGATAATGGATCATTATTAACCGGTTGACTTGCTTCCACTAACGAACAATGGAAAAGTTGCATGTTGAATTGAAGACCATGAAACAATAAAATGGGGGTGGCAATGTTATGTATCTCATATTAAATAAATAATGAAAGTCAATGTGATGTTTACATAATAAAACTCTATTAACTAATTGACTAATATTTACAGTGAGATTCTTAGTCATAACAAATTTGTTATCAAGTGATAATCGTTTGATGATTTATAGATAACTAAGAAATCAACTTTGATTAAATTAAGTTTAGTCAAACATATGCATTTGTATTAAATATTTTTTTTTTGTCTCTCAAGATATCTACTGTTAGAAACATTGACTAATCTCTTTGCGTATTGTAAACTCATTCAAGAAGATAGAAATTAAAAAGTTCAATCGGTCGAATCAAATCTTAAAAAGTAAAGAGAACAAAAAGTTAGTTCCATCCACTTTTCTTAAGTATCATTGATTTTCTAAAAAAAAAAAATTTTAACTTTCAATTGAACTAAGTCAAAAGGTTGACAATCATATGAGTGGAATATTAGGGCAATCATTGTACTACTGTCTCCAAAAAAAATGCTCTTCTTCTATTTATCTATTAAACTGCTTCTTCAAGAGAAGCTACGGTACCAAAAACAATTACCAAGGATAAAACAATGGGAAAATTCAACCTATCAAATTACAGCACAACGCAACACAACTTTGAATAGAACGGAATAATGATTACCAAATTGCTATTGCCATGAGAATGTGGATTTTTACCTGCCCGTGTTAAAGTGCGTGGAATTGAAAGTTAATTTATCTCAGCAAAACCTTTTGCGGAGCTTGTTATTGACTTAAACTTGTATATTCGTTATCAACTCATAAAAATTCATCACTTACTCCTTTTTGCCTATACGTTGAACTATAGATCATGTTGGAGGGTCACCATGATGGCGAATACCCTAGGCGTATTGACTTTCTTTTTCCTTTTTTTTTAACCTTCTTTTGCCATTACAATAATCGAATATTGAGAACCATAATGATTACCAATTACTCATTTCATCTAATGGCAGGCTTACGTGGAAATTTTGAAGCAGAACCTTCAATCATATACTAAAATTGAACCAAGTTTACTATTTCATAACCATTAACATTGAAACCACCTTTTGCTTTCTTCAAAAGGGTATCGTGTGGCTTAAGATTACAATGAAGCTGCAAAGGCGCAGACTACCATACATACAAAATCTAGGTTAGATAAGCATGCATCTATACTTCATCTAAACGTTGGTAACATAATAACATACTACATATTTGCATTGAATAATGCTATATCCTTCTACTAAATTTTCCTACAAATCCTCCTATCCAACATACTAAATGAAGTATTACTTTCTGACATTGATTGCATTTACCCTTTTTTTAAAATCATTTGGTATGCACGAAGTTTTGTAGGAGAATTTTTAGAAGGCTAAATCATTACTCGTTTGCGTTAACCAGATATTGAGACGGGGACAATTTTGGAGAATGGAAACTAGAGCTGCTGCCTACCTTTGCAGTGTTCCGGTGAGTCTTAACCAATGGAACCAAAGACTGCACCACATCAGCCATGAGCGGCCGATAATCTGCCTCCGGTTGCACACACATTGCAGCAATTGCTGCTACCTGGATAACCTCTTTCATTGAGTACTGTCCCTCCAATGCAGGATCCATAATCTTCACAACCTTTTCTCTATCAGTCAAAAGGGGTAAAGCCTAAAAACAAATAGTGCATGCAAGTTTGTAAGAAAGGGAAAGTACTAAAATAGCAAGGTTACAAAAATCTTCTCATAAATTGAAATACTGGAGTACCAATTGATTGAATAGCTTTAGCTGAGTACTACAGAATCAAGACATAAAACTTGATGGATGAGTGAAAACGTACCCAAGAAACAAGAACGCCCTCTCCCGGAGGTCTCTTCATATCAACTGGCACCCGACCAGTGAGCAGCTCCAGAAGTACAACACCATAACTGTACACATCTGATTTTGTTGTTAAATGTCCTGTTAGTGCATATCTGCACAATCCAACATTCCAAAAACATTGAACAATCAAAATTTTTCATGAGAAGAAACTACTCAGATCAGATCAATTCATATAATAAAAATGTAGACTACACTAACTGAGTAACGGGAACAATTCAATAGCAAATTATAAGTAATGATTCATACTCAGGAGCAACATATCCTTGGGTGCCTAAAACTCGAGTTGAAACATGTCCACCAGCTCTATCAGGTCCAAGCTTGGCCAATCCAAAGTCAGAAACTTTTGCATGAAATTTTTTATCCAAGAGGATGTTGCTGCTCTTAAAATCTCTGTGAATCACTGGGGGACTGACATGTTCATGAAGATATTCTAAGCCCTTAGCAGCTTCAAGTGCTATTCTTAATCGAGTTTCCCAATCCAATTGCACAGGCAAAACATTAGAATCTACATGAAAACCAACCCATTGAACTCAATTCCAACATACAAAATAACACAAAATATTAGACAGAGGGTGAAGAGAAAACAGTCATGGGTGAAGATGCAGTACAGTTAGAAATATATACTAACTAGCTCATTGACTTAGAACAACTTACAAGAAAAAAGAGATTGCAGAAAAAGATACTACGATCTTGTGATGTTTGGAATGTGAGACAGACACTCAATAAAGGAAATGCCTGTTTAGTAAAGAAAAAAGAATCTGCATAGTCAACATTTATTTCATTACTTACTGCTGGCAGGATAAAGATGTTCCTGCAGGCCACCATTTGCCATAAACTCATAAACCAGTAGTTTATGATTACTATCAGAGCAGTACCCAAGCAATGCCAGCAAATACGGAGAATGCAACCGACTCAGCAATTCCACCTACATTGAGATGTAATCAACCAATTCACAATTCAATTACAAAAGGAAGAGCCAACCCAAACCATTGATTCACAAAAACATTACGGTTCATAAACTACAAATTTCACTGTTTTGATTACAAGGGAAAATACATATCCATGAAGAATAATGCATTACCCTACCGACAATTTCTTAAAAAGAAACAGATCTGGCCATAATCTTCTAAGATGGAACAAACCTCGACGTCAAATTCTTCTTCTCCCTGCTTTCCTGCCTGGTCCATGAATTTAATTGCAACTTTCCTGCCATCGTTAAGCACTCCCCGGTAAACAAGTCCAAAACCGCCATGACCTATCACATTGGACTTGCTGAAGCCACCTGTTGCAGAATGCAGCTGCTTGAAAGTGAACACTCGAAGTCCTTTCTCAGCAATAACTTGCAGATTTGCAAAGTCGCTTTTCTCATTAAGACTAGCATCTTCAACTAATACAAGACCAAGCACAATCTATCAGTTAGTGGGCCATCAATTCGCACATGTAAGGTAGAAAAAGGAAATTTAAAAATTTAAAAAATAAAAAAAAAAAGTTAAACAGTAAACACCCAAAAGGTACTAATTACCAAAAAAAAATCCCAAAAGGTAAGGTACTTAACCTTTCAGAGTTGATAAAAAGGCATTACAGTTCAAAATTATAATGTTATTGGCATAGAACGCATCATTCTTTTAAGCATAGATAATCATCCTCCATGCAACTTAATCATATTTTCAGACGCGAAAGGAGCACAAGTAAATAATACAACCAAGAACCAACCGCAGTTTCAACATAAATCAACAAGCAAAATGTTCCACTGCCTTTCTATTTTCTCAGCAAATTCAAAATTGTATAAATATTCCGCAGCTGTAAAAGAATGTTAATAGTAATACAAATGCCCCATATTATGGTGAACCAGCATGACACTTCAAACAAAAAACCTCCAAAAAAGCACATTTTTATAAATTTTTCTAGACCAAAGACTGTTTTTTTGGCCAGAATTTTCACAAGGGTTCCAAATCCAAAAATAAATGCAGAACAAACAATAGGGCTCCATGCAAAACAAAACAGAACAATAGCAGTCAAGATATACTGGCCCATCATAAATGACACTAAGAGTACATATCCGCAGCTCTTCAACCGCTCATTCTCTCAGAAAGTGAAGAAAATGGGAACTCCCACTCTCCATTTTCTCAGATGTTCTCGGAAACCAAACAAAAATACCCGCATAAACATTAAAAAATAAAAAATAAAAAAAAGTAACCTTTTTGGGGTTTTCGGCGCACGGAGACCTTGTGGCGGATGTAGCAGTAGTAAGCGAAGGCAACGAGGAGAGCAGAGACGGCGAGGGAAGCGAGGACCACCATGGCCACCACCGCGATCTTCGCCTTCCTTCTGTAACCGTCATCATCACCATGAGCTTCCATCTTTTCTTCAGAAGCGGAAAAAGAAACCCTAACCCTAAGAAATTGATAAAGCTAAAAGCATAATGCTAGAAGCAAGAAGAAGAAGAAGAGGAGGAGGAGGAAGAAGTGAAAGAGTGAGTAATATATGGGAGCTTCGAAGTTCGAAGACACTCCCTCTGACTCGGTCACTCACACTCACTCTCAGCTTTTGTTTTGTGGCGCGTACAATAGTCCCGCTAACACTCTTCTTTTGCACTTTGCTACCGTCACAATTGCAAATTTGCTGTATTAGTCCTTGTGTTTGGTTTGATTGGGAAAGAAAATAAGAGAAAAGAAAATGGAAAGGAGAGAAAATGAAGAGAAATATGTTTTTTTTTTCTCTTTTGTTTTGTTACTTGGTTGGTAAAGTGAAAAAAAAATTATAATTAAGAGACACTTATATTCTTATTTTATATTATTACAAAAAGATGTTTTTAGAAGTAGTTTATTAAAATAAAAAATTGATCACTTACTCTACTAATTTTCTTCTTAAGGTTGGAAAGAAAAGTTTTTGGTGGAAATCATGCCCAAACTTTTCTTTCTTCTCTATTTTCTACCTGAAATTAAGCAAAAGAAAATACTAACTTTTACTTATTTTCTATTTTCTCTCCACTCATTTTCTATCAAACCAAGCAAAGGATTTAAGTATCGATATGGACCCTCTCGTGTTAAAATTGATTATGTTTAATTATATTAATAGAGATAGAGATAAAATTTTTAAATAAATAAAATTCTCTTAAAATTAATAGGACACTATTCAAATATTTACATCTTTATCTTTTCTTACATGATCAATTTTAACACAAAAAAATTCATTCCCTATTCACGTGTCCAAACCTAATTCTTGTGATCTTTTAATTAAATTTTACAACGTTAAAACATACTTTGTTTTTTATTTTTATTTATGCAATGCAAATGACTTTTCAAACAACTACAATTATTTTGGGAGAAGTATATATTGTGCAGAATTAGCTTAGGGCAGTAGTTGAGAAATTTAAGGCAGTATAATTTTATTGAAAAAACAAAATTAATGAATTTTAAATGCAATAAAAAGTATTAATGTTCACAAAACATTTTACTTTAAGTTCCTTAATAAGTACATTTATTAACAAACATATTTTACTTATGAATTTAGATGATAAAATTTTCACTCTCATTCTTATCATTCAACCAATCACACCCCACTCATAATTAATTTTTGAAGTTACAAACAAAAAATTAGTCATGCATTTAATTTGAAGTCAAATATATTAATGAGCTGTAATAAATATTTATAGAAGTAGTTATTGGTAGCTTATAGTAATTAAGGAATCTAAAAAAAATTATGGTTTGATAGGTACAATATTATTTTTTTTTGAATGTTTGATTTGTATTTAATTTTTTTATGCTATAAAAAGAATTAAAGAGTAGAGTTACGTTTTAAGAAAGCCTATAAAATTTACACATAATAAATTAAGAAGCGTTTAATAAAATATAATTGAACGCTACTTGAACTTGGTATGCTTATATTTTCTTTATTCTTCAATTATGTAAAAGAAAAAGAAATTTTCTTTTCATTATTTTCTCTTCATTTAAGCAATAAAAAAGAAAATAAACTTTCACCTTTTCTTTCTCCATTTTTCTTTCTTTTCATTAGGTTTCTTAATCCAAACAAAGGTCAATAAAGCAAAATGGCGAAAGGGGAGGAGCATGGGATGCAAAGAAACGCTGAGGCCGGCACGTTTGTCAGGTTTGATTGGACGTAGATAGCAGAGAGGCAGTGTTATTATATTTCTTGAATTCAAATAGGACAAAAACCTGCCCATCGATATGTGTCAGTTTCACTGTGTTAACATGGCCCCATCATCATAACATTTATAAAAACAATTATAAAAAAAAAAAGACTTTCTTAAAAACCCAAATGTACCCCACTTTAACATGGGATTTTTGGATCCTATCATATTCACTATTGAACTTGACAAATGCACCCCAAAATATAAGGTCGCGTTTTCATTTTTATATTTTTAAAATATTGTGAATGAAGCAATAAAAGATATAAATTTTAATTTTTTGTTTTTATTTTGAATTTTCATCGGTTTCTTTTTAAAAAAAAATTAAAAACCAAAAGTAAAATCGAACTCACCCTAAAGTTGCAATTTGTATAACAAACTAGTGTAAAACTCGTGCTGAGCAAGGAATATATTATTTTTTAAATTATATTCTCTTTATTCATTTTAATTTATTACTTTTTATTCAAAAAGTTGTCTAAATTTAATTCTCATTTGACAAGACTAAGAAAATATTATATATATATATATATATATATATATATATATTATTCTTCTAAATTATATCTATGTTGATTTCTAATTCTCCCAGTGACACGTGATATTTAGAGTACTACTACTTAAGGTTAATTTATTCTACATATTTATATCTTTTTTAAATTAATTAAATAATTTTTGAATATGAATGTTTTTGTCAAAAGTGATAAATAAAAGTGGTCAAATACACTAATAGAAAAAATTGTAAATTTAAGGCTCAATTTTCTTGTAGTGCCACATTTTCTTCAAATTTTCGTGTAACATCACGCTTCCTTCAGATTTCTATGCAC
The DNA here is from genome assembly GCA_003254905.1 of Nissolia schottii. Classification (NCBI taxonomy): domain Eukaryota; kingdom Viridiplantae; phylum Streptophyta; class Magnoliopsida; order Fabales; family Fabaceae; genus Nissolia; species Nissolia schottii. Next base: position 146,935 of record QANU01032482.1, read on the forward strand.
TGCCACGCTTCCTTCATATCCTCGTGCAACACTACACTTCCTTTAGATTATTGTGCAACATCACGCTTCCTTCATATTCTTGTGCAACATCACGATTCCTTCAAATTCTCATGCAATGTCACACTTGCTTCGAATGTTCATGCAACGCCATGTTTTCTTCGAATTCTTGTGAAACATTGTGCTTCCTTCTTATTCCCATGCAACTCCTCACTTCTTTTCAATTCTCATGAAATGTCACACTCCCTTCTAATTCTGTGTAACAAAATGTTTCCTTCAGATTCCCTTATGCCACACTTCATTTAGATTATTGTGAAACACCAAGCTTCATTTAGATTCCCTTATGCCACGCTTCATTAGAAACAAGGCTCCGCTTCTTAGCTTGCAAAGGAGCAAAAATTTTTTTACGGCCAAAGATATTGTTGTAACAAACTTTTCAAATCCTGATCCAATTAACATTGTCTTACTTGGTGGAATAACAACGGCCTGTAGCTTATCGGTAGCACTTTTTTGTTTCTGTTTTCTAATACCCAAGCCAGTGGTTTTGCCTCTTCGTACTTTCTTTGTAGATGTGGATCCTTGTATACCTCCTTAATGTAAGATGGCAAAAAAATGAGTCGTAAGCATACGTATGATTTTTATTAACAAAAACTAAATAATTAATAAAAAAGAAATAACGAAATATGATTAATTTAATATCAACTGTAAATACTTACCTTCTTGAAATTGATCCATATTAGTACATGAATCATTTGTATTCCTTAAAATTAAGTCACATTTTGTGGGTGTCATACCAACCTACATATTGAGAGAACCACAAGTAGAACCATTAACGATAAATTTTTTCAAGGAAAACTCACACAACTCCAATTATGTTGCAACCCCAAAGAGCAAATAGTAAATTGAAAGATGAACAATATCCAAATAGCTAATATTTAGCCCCTCTCTTCACATTACTAAAGGCAATAGGACAAGACATGATATTTTATAAAAATACTGATCTGATTTAGATTAAATGCCCAAATAGTTTAAAAACCATTATAGCATATTGGTTCACTCAACAGGAGAAAGGGTCGAGGCAAAGGAACCCACGACGAAGAAGAAACACAAATTGGAAGGTGTGAATGAGAGCAAACGACGAAGGGAAAAAGCATGTGCAAGAGAGTGAGACCATGTGATATGAACCTCTAGAGGAATTTGGCCCAATCTTCACGGCGTATGCAAAACAATAAGGAATTCAAATAAAACGAACAATTGAAAAGAGAGATATGAGCAAACACTCCAGATTTGGGAAGGAAAAATTGGGAGTGATAGACCCTAAGTTTGTGGAGTTCAATGACCTAACAATTGTAATCAGCCAACCAACGTTAAATGAAAACGTGACCTGCTAATTAAACGATTGTCCAACCACGAACGCAGTAAACCAAACCACACAACAACGCACCTGGGTTGAAGCACGAATTGGGGGCTTTTGGGGAGTTTGAATCACCAACCTTATAAAGAAGATTGACAAGACAAGGTCTTACAAGAGCAAAAGAAGATATAGAAGAAAAACTCTCACAATGGGAGAAAGAATTCTAAAAATTCAGATTGTATTACACTTCAAGGATACCTTCTGAATTACAAAGTTCTCCTATTTATAAGACTTATTAAAACCCTTTCAAATCACTACTATTCAGAAATTTATTAGTCACTATTTAACATTGATTACCCACTACATTATAAGCTACTAAAAACCATGCACTAAAATTCCACCTTCCAAAGCTAAATGCTCCACTAATAAAATTGGCTGTTAACTTCACTAATGAAAATGACCATCTAAAAGACTTCTTTTGGTCTTCTTGTCTTCATGGAAGTTGAAGCATTTTATCTTAGCTTTCAAATGGCACCGATTTTATCTTAATTGGATTACTACAACCCAAGTTATGACCCAATTATCACAAACTGCTCAGAGTCCAGCAACAACATTATTTAATTGGGCTTGGATGATCATTACTTCTTTTGGACTTATATTTTTGGATTGCCATTGATTATTTAGAGTCAATATTTCTTTATTTCCTATATCTTGTATTCTTCTCATCCTTTCTCTTGTCATGGGATCCCCATCTACTTAGACTTAGTCAATTACCTTGATGGCCGAGTTTATATCACCGTGACAGACCGGGAAGGCAAGGCAGAGAGAGAGAGACGATGACTACACACGCGTGCAAGGAGAGAAAGCGGGCTTACAGAGAAACAAAACGTATTTGTCTGACATGTCGTGTGGGTAAAGGAAGGTTTCAATTTTTCCCATTTCAAACGTTTTGCTCTTCTTGCTCTAATTTTTTTCCTGGCCTTTAGTAACATTATTTAATTATTTAACTTCCCTCTCTAATTTTCATGTTTATTGAACTTGTTCTTTATTGAAATTATTACTAGTACATTACCGTGTGTTGCACAGACTTATTTTGAGATATGTATATATATATATATATATATATATATATATATGTTTATATATAATGGGCTTCAATATATAAAATTAAGTAAAAAAAATGTGTATGAACGTAATTTTGAATAAAATATATTTTTATAAAAAAATTAAATAGTATTTGTTTTAGTGGTTAAAAAATCTCTAAAATTTGAATTTGAACAAATTCTGTTAAAGAATTAAAATTTAATTTTATCTCAAAATATTTATTTTTTATAAAATTTAAATAATGTTTACTTTAGATGTGAGACAATATTGAAATATAAATTAAAAAATATTTAGTGGGATCTAGTCGAAAAAATTTAGTGAGCTTTGGCAAAAAAAATTTCCATCCCAAAGTAGGGTGTGAAAAACTATGTTATGTAGTTTATATAGATTATAGCACCCATATATTATATGGACTTTTTTTTTTATTTATGTGTGTCTATGTTCATTAGATTTTAACATATAAAATTAAGTGACAATTTTTTTTAAGTATATGAGAATAATTTTAAATAATATATATTAAAATTTATAGAGTTTTTCATAAAACAAACTAAATATTTGTTTTAGTGGTTAGAAAATCTCTAAAATTTAAATTTGAAAATATTCTCTTAGAGAATTGATTTTTAATTTTAGTTCAAAATTTATATTTTTTGATAAAATTTAAATAATGTTTATTTTAGATGTGAGAGAATGCTGAAATATAAATTAAAAAATATTTAGTGGGATCTAGTTGAAAATCTTTAGTGAGCTTTGGCGAAAAATTTCCATCTAAAAGTAGTGGTGGAAAAAACTATGTTATTTAGTTAATATAGATTATAGCACCCGCATATTAAGTGACAATTTCTTTTAAGTATATGAGAGTAATTTTGAATAAAATATATTAAAATTTATAGATAAAACAAACTAAATATTTGTTTTAGTTGTTAGAAAATCTCTAAAATTTAAAATTAAAAAGATTTTATTAGAGGAATGATTTTTAATTTTAGGTTGAAATTTTTATATTTTATAAAATTTAAATAATGTTTATTTTAGATGTGAGAGAATGTTGAAATATAAATTAAAAAAATATTTAGTGAGATCTAGTCAAAAAATTTTAGTGAGCTCTGGCTGAAAATTTCCATCTAAAAGTAGTGGTGAGAAAAACTATGTTATTTAGTTAATATAGATTACAACACCCATATATTACATGGAATTTTTTTGATTTATGTGTTTATACATACATTAGATTTGAACATATAAAATAATGTGACAATTTTTTTAAGTATATGAAAGTAATTTTGAATAAAATATATTAAAATTTTTTTTTTATGAAAACAAACTAAATATTTGTTTTAGTTGTTAGAAAATCTCTAAAATTTGAATTTGAAAAGATTTTGTTAGAGAATTGATTTTAAATTAATAAATGGAAAAAAAAATAACCATTATCTCATAAAATGAATAAATATACAGATAACCAAAATAATATTCATAATAATCAAATATTTCTCTAACTATGCGTCAAAATCTTCATTCTCTGCGAAATCTTCTTCAAAATGGTCAACTTGATCTTCATCAGAACTGCAGTCACTTGGATTTTCTGGATATTTTGATTTTTCTATTTGGATGTCAACCTGTCCATCAAAGTATAATCCATTGACATCATCTCTATTTAAAACAGCTACATTATGGCATAATAACGGTGCTTCTATCTCCCCACGTACATTAGCTAATTCATTGAGTTGGTACGGTTCCAAGTCCTCCTCTATGTCAGCGAGTCATAATTATTTCTTGGCTTAACTTTTACTATTGTATGTCACTTTTCACTGTCACCATATTTTATAAAATAAACTACCCCAGAGTGAGATCTTAAGATACAGGGATCATCCTTGTAAAATAACCTCGTGGCATATCTACTAGTAAATCCAAATTCATCCTGCTTGTAGCATCTACCTTGACGAGGAGCCTCAAACCAATCACATTTAAATAATATAACTATGTTATTTGACAAATAGCTTGGTTCTATTATTTTTATTATTACCCCGTAATAATCAGCATATCCTGATTGCCAATCTCCATTCACAATCAAACCAATGTTTTTGAGTTTTCAAATGTCGTTCAACGTCCATGGTACAAAACTTGTAACCACCGTGAATATATTCATTATGACAACACACCCGATAGTCTAGAACTCTTGCTAATGCTACTAGTTGGCCACTAACTCTCCTATCTGCCAGCTACTTTAATCTTTTGCGGCGACATTGAATTTCGTTGCAATAGAGTTTATCTTTCGCAACGGCAATCACTGATATTGCTGTAAATATTAACCTATAGTAATGATACTTATTGTCATTGTCATAGAGTTTCTCTTTTCTAAAGACATTTAAATGTTGCTACTATAAAGGTTAATCTTTTGCAGCGACATTGGATTTCGTTACAATAGAATTTATCTTTCATAGCAACAATCATTGTCGTTGTTGTAAATATTAACCTATAGAAACAATATTTATTGTCATTGTCATAGAGTTTCTCTTTCCCAGCGACATTTGAAGTTGTTGCAATAGTAGAAGTTGACCTATGACAACAACTATTATTGTCATAGAGTTGTTCTTTCCCAACGACCTTTAAAGTTGTTGTACATATGCATCTATCGCAGCAACCTTTAGAGTTGTTGTGTTATATGCAACTTATAGCAATGACATTAGAAGTCGTTGTTGTATAGTTGCTCTTTCCCAATGTCTTTTATATCGCTGACATTGTTGTGCACTACACCAACAAAATAATAAAAGTTGTTGCCATATATAATACACATGCCGACGATGTATAATGTCGCTGCTATAGATGTAAGGCCTAATGACTAACGACAATGTAAAATCGCTGAGAAAATAGCCATTTTTCACAACAATATGCATGTCACTGGAAAAATGTCGCCATAAATTGTGTAATTTCTAATAAAAATCACATGTTGAACCATTTAACAATGTTCTTTTATTAAAATTTTATCTAATATAATAGATAATAAATAAGTCGGTATATTATCTCACATTATATGAATTCTAATAACATAACTTAGATGATAATTGATAATGATGTTGATATGGTTAATTTTGAAGAGTAGTCTTCCTAAGAATTATTTTAGTCCAAGAAATATGCAACTATACCAAAGCACATATTAATTAGATAGATCAAGTGTTACTTTAAAACAAAAAGAGATTGTTCATTATACTCGAGTTTTTGTTTACAAATTCAGTGTAATAAGATTGTTGTATACTATTTTCAGAATATTGTATTATTACAAATTATTAATTGCTAAAAAATTGTGCTAATGCAAGTATGTAACTATATTTACATGCAAAAATAGAACCCACTAATTACATGGAGTACTATTCTCTCTCCCAAAAAGAAGTGCATATTCAAATAGAACTGCCCTGTCCTTTGGTGGATGATGAATTGATGATGACAATGACGAAATCAAGAATCCAGACAGGCGCGTTAATGAATGAATGAGGTCGGCAATCATATCTCTACTCTCTTGGATTTACTGCTTCTCAGCTGGTAGGCCAGCACCAACTTGCATGCATTCATAATTTGAAATATTTCGTTAACAAATACTCCTTATACTCCATTTTAAAGGTAACTTTAGCTAATTTTCTTTTTTTTTAATTATATGTTATTCTTACCTTTTCAATTTATTATATTCTTTATTTATTAGTCTTAAGTAACTTTTCAATAATATTTTTATTTTTCTCTTTATTATGTAACATTTTAACTAAATTAATTAATGGTATTTTAGTATGCTCACTCTTTAAATCATTCTTAATTATAAATTTATTAATATTCATACATTTAATTAAAGTGATGCATAAATTAAAATGGACCAAAAGGAATACCCTTTCGTTCTCAAATAATTGTCCATTTTTTAAATCTCAACATCATAATACTTTGCTAGGATGAAGAAAGTTTGGAGAGGGAAAAAAATGAGAAGAAAGAAAAAAAGAGAAATTATAGCATTTTCTCTTGTTTGGATGAGAAAAAATTGGGAAAAAAAGATGTAAATCCTTAAAAAAAAAGTTTTCTCTCCACTATTAAAAGAAAATTATGAAAAAGAGTGTTTTATTTCAAATGATAACTCTATCATATTTATCTCGAGCAATCAATTGAAGTAAAGATTAAAATATTATTTAATATGATTTCACATTTTTTTTTCCTATTCATTTTCTCTGCATCCAAGCAATAAGAGAGAAAATGAACTTTTCTTTTTGTTTTCACTTCTCATCATTTTCTTTCTCTCCATTTTCTTTCCTCATCCAAGCAAAGGGTAATTATCTTTTTTTTAGTATGCTCCTCTTAAATGAAAGTAGTGGAATAGAGATAACGTAATACTCCCTCCATTCTCTTTTATCTATCTAACTTTGACTTTTTAAGGTTTTAAAATATCTGTTCATTTGTAATATTTATGTGCAATTATTTTTTTTTATACCCTTATTAGTTGTAGTGGAAAGATTTATTAGTATAGTTGATGCAAGGAGAATTATAATTGTGTTAAAAATAAAAATTTGTATTTTTATATTGGGATAATTTTGTCATGCTATATTATCTTATGCATTTACCAAGATTTTTTTTTTGTTTATCTTAATATGTGTTGTTTGATTTTGGATAGATAAAACAGAACAGATGGAGTACATGAAGAAATTAATAGGAGTAACTTCATAAAGTACTATTAATTTTTCCTAACTTTTTGACTTTTCAATCATTTGTGCAATACTTGTGCAAAATAGAAAGTGGACAATTATTTGAGAATGGAGAGAGTAGTATATCTCAAAAACAGGATCGAATGCTCTCAATTAGATTTTTTGTTCAAAAATCATGTACACCCAATTTTATACACTCATACATACACCATCAATAATGCACAAACTTTATTCTCACGAGTGCACAAACATTACAAACTTGTAAATGATACTCTCAACTATATTTAATTAAGTGCAAAAACATTACATGAGTTAAAACACAAACTTTATGTATATAAGTACGAGGTGTATGTATGGTGTATGATTTTTGGTGTACGTGTAGCAGAACTCATTTTTATTATGTGTTATCAAGCATAATTTATTATCATTAATTTGTTTGTTGCTTATGTCATATATGGGGTCTATCAACTCATTAATTAACGTTAAGAGCTCACACTTGATAACAATGATAAGAAATCCATTTGAGAGGATCCATTTCTCTTAAAAACAGTTATTAAAAATTGAGTTTTGCTACACTTATTAAGAAACTCGAAGTGAAATATTTTGTGAATTTTAATATTTTTATTATTTTTTAATACTTATCAATTTTGTTTTTCCAATGAAATCTTATCATTTTTGGTTCGTTAACAAGTGCCCTTAACTAAACCTTTAAATATTTTTTGAGATAATTTTTGAAATAATTATTGAACCTAGCAATCATATATCTATTTGTATAGTTTTAGTGACGTGACATAAAAAAAGATTTTGTTAACAAATATCTTTTAAAAAGATAAAAATGATAACTTTGTATTAAAAAAGGTAAAACTTGTGTATTTTTAAAGATATTGAATTCCTTATAAGCTTAAAACTTATCATTTTAACTTCTTTAACTAATGTCAGAGCATTAGCTAGCAAAATCCAAAATTTAAATTAATAGTATATTAAAATTTACTTTTTTCTATGTTGTTTGTTTGACATGATTAACACCAACAAAAGGGTCCCTGACAAGTGGTTCATGATTTCTGTATATCCACGATAACAAAAAAAAAATGTTCTGTATACAACAAAAAATTTATTGTTTTCTCTCTTCCACTCTCCTTTGTGCTCTTCTTCTCTATTTTTTTCTCTTCTCCATCTCTCTCCCTGTATTTCTTCTTCATTTTTTAATTTTCGCAAAACGTTTTTGTTTCCGTTGTGTTTTTTATTTATGGGCGTTCAAAAGTTTGTATGTTAGTTTGGTCAAAAGTTTGTGTTATGAGCTCCAACATTTTCTTTTTCGATTTCGTCTTATGCTTTGTTTCTAGTTGTTCAAAAGTTTGTTTATGTGTGTAAGAAAGTCTGTGTATGTTTGTTCAAAAGTTTTTTTATGCTAGCACCAAATTTTTCTTTTTCTTCGTGTTCGTTCTCATTGTTGTCTTATTCTTTGTTTTTTACTATTGAAAAGTTTGTGTATTTGTTTTGAAATGTTTGTATAAAATAGAGAGTGAGTTTACACGCTTAGAGTGTGAGTGGAGAGCTGAGAAGCATGAATACTTCGTGAGACTACCATGTCCCCATGTCCGACACAAGAAGACACTTGTTCGACACGCATGTCATACATGTCCGAAAGTGTCCAAATAAAAAATCCATGATTAGCCATTTCTAAGCGTATCTAGCTACATTCGAAAGTTTTTTTAGCTGTGTCTATGCCGTGTCCAAGTAAAATACATCTTAAATACTAAATAATTTATAATAATATGAACACTTAAAAAATAATCAAGTTGGACACATGAAAATATCTTAAACGTTTCATATATTTTGAAAGGGGTTTGAAAAATATTAAAAATTAGTAGTTTGATATCAATAAAAATATTAAGATGTTATTATAAATATTTAATTTTATATCTATGTATGTCGTGTCCGTGTGTTGTAAAACTTTAAAATTAGTGTGTCATCGTGTCGCGTGTCGTAGCGTGTCCCATATTTGCATTAGTGCTTCCTAGGTGGAGAGCAAGAAAAAGAGAGTGTGATAGATAATTTTTGATTTTATGTGATTTCTTATTTGAAAAAGCTAGTGTATGTGTGTTAGAAAAGTTTGTGCATACGATCATCATTGTGTAAAACATACATAATTAATTATACGTTGGCTAAATTTCAGTTGTATACCTAACTTAACTATACTTTCACTAAATTTCAGTTGTACATCTAATATTAATACGATAACAATTCATCTCTGCCCTAGATCAGACATTTGTTCTCGAAAGAGTAATACAACGAATTATACAACCAAATTTTTTTTACAAAAATTATAATAGTGATTAGACAAAATAAAATAAATTCACTTAATCATCCATTGATCAATACTAATGGCACACGAAGAAAACAAACTATTATAATTTATAAATTTAAAATATTATTTATGAAACATTCTCGCAAAATTATAACACAAAAACGTTTTTGTAAAGAATTTAATTGAAATACACAGTGAATGGTCATCTAAATGATGATCGAAGACTGTAATAGCCTATCAAAATTATATTTTTTGTAAAACTTACGTGCTTTGTGTCATCCAATAATCATCACCCAAATTAGGCAAAACTTATCATTTTGGACCGATAAGCCCAATAAGATCGTATGCTTCTAATGCAACGTGTCCAAGTTGGGCTTGAACTAATCAATAAATGGTAAGTTACTATTTTTGGTACATATCCTAAATGATTGCCTCTTTTTATGTGGTTACAAAACTCTGTGTTTCTCCTGCAAAGTGATGTAGGTATAGTTTTATTACTGTCCACTGATTGATATATAGTAGGATCAAAATGAAAATAATATGTTAACTATATATATTTTCTTTTAAAGCTATTTACACTGCTTTTTTTAATAAATTTTAGGAACCTATAGACATACTAATGTTATGTAGAAACAGAAGGCTACACGTTCCCAATGAAAAATGCAGTGTTTTAGCTCTTCGCAATCTTGTTGGGAACACTGCTTTAAGATCCAAATGAACGCAAACCATCCATGGCCAAGGGTAAACACTTATCTTGAGAAAATATCTTTATTTAAGATCGATGTTTGAAAAGGGAAAGCCTCAAGTCGCCACACCATTAGTGTCTCTTGCATATACACAAATCAGCATGCAGAACACAACCAACTTTTGACAGTGAAAGTATATAACACCCTAAGTACATACACAACCGTTAGATTTGATTTGATTCCTCATTTCTTGCCACGCAGTTTGGCACCAAGGGCCCTCTCCAACTTGCCAATTATCTGCTGGTTGGGAATGGCTTTCCCTGACTCATACTCCTGAATCACTTGAGGCTTCTCATTGATAATCTGCAAGTGAACGCTCGTCATCATTATCAATGGTGCAAAAGTGTAAATAATGATCACAAAGGCACAGAAAAATATAAGTGGAGACAGTGAGAGAGAGAGAGAGAGAGAGAGAGAGAGAGCAATACTTGAGCAAGCTGAGCCTGAGTGAGTTTCTTATCCATCCTTGCTTGCATTATAGCCTTCTTGAGTTCAGTTGGTACGCGTTCATCTACACACACACAAAGCTCCAACTGAGTAGGAAGAGATGCCAATAATATATATAACAAAAAGGAAAGTTTGATGTTCAAGCTCAAGATTAATCCAGAGAAAGCCAATCAAGTACTTTACTTATAGTGTAAGATACTTGAAATTGATATTACACAGGAGTTCTACTAAGAATATGTAACTAAATTAGTCTTAAAAGACTTAAACTCAGTTATAAAACAAGAATTGTTGATCACCAGAGCAGAAGTAAAAGGCACAGACTGTAGAAAACACTCAACCTTATAATTGCAGTGACAAGATGATTACCAATTTGTAGGAATATCTTTGTTTTGAATTTCTATCATAAACGATGGCATTCTTTGCATTGTGATTAGAGTAAAGAATTAACATAAGCTTCTTTTACTTAAATTTGAGAGATTAAAAAAAGAACTAACAAATAAAAATTACATATGTTAAATCTGCGTTAAACTTAGTTAATAAAAGAATATGAATTTCCCCAATAATTATGTATCAGCTATAAAGATAACAATAACACCTCCAAAACACTTTGTTGTGATATAACAACATTTAGCACTTGGCTGCGGTTAGCTCATTTACAAAGTTATTTTGACGGTGACAAGGTAGAATCTCCATTTCAACTCTCATTCTTCGAATTAGCATATAACTATCCAGAGATAAAGCATAAACATAGCCAATCACAAAAGTCACATATATGCATAAAACTTATGCAGCTGAAATCTACTAAAACTGGGAATTCGAAAAAGAAGACATCCACAAAAACAGGTGCAAGGTTGTTTCAACTGTGTAATATATACAAAACACAACGAATTAGGAGTATAAATATGCAAAACTCACGAGCAAGATTCTCTGTATCTTCATCAAGTCTCTTAGTGTTCAATGAGGTGCTACTTGAAGCAGCTTTGTTCGTTGCAGCATTATCTGCAGGCAACAATTTGACAATCATCACCCTCAGTCCAGTTAAAAATATTTAAAATAAATAACTTCAAGATGAAAATGTGAGAAAAACTCACGACTCAACCATACAGCCCCATTAGAAATTCTCTCTGAATAAATGCCCCATACTAAAACATCAACTGGACAAAAGCATATTAAAAAGAAAAAACACTCTCACAAAATTACAAAAACAACTTAGAACGACCTAATACTATTAAATTCCATAATCCATGGTCTGAAACCCAAATTTAAGCACATAATAACATTGATCAACGACAATAATCAACTGCAGAAATTGAAATTCGGAATAATCATCACCACGACCATCAGCAGCGACTAATAATTAAACATGATCATCAAGAAATATTATCTAAATTATAAAAAAATTACGCACAGAACAAAACAATCAGGAAAAGTCCTAGGGTTAGGGATTCAAAATCTGAATCAATTAATCAATCGATGAAATTTGGAAGGTGGAAAGGAAAAGGAAAAGGAAAGGGGGAAGGAGAGCAAACATTTCTTGACGGTTTCAATGTCGGCGCCGGCGCGGCGGGCGGCGTTGACGGCCTTCTCGTCCTTCTTGGCGGCGGCGGTGGGGGCTTTCTTGCGGAGCACAACCGGCTCCCAGTCCTGCGAGAGGGGTCCCACTCCTGACATCTTGCTCTCTTTGGGTTCTGTTGTTATCGGCGGTGTTGTAGGGTTTTCTATGCGATGAGCTGAGAACAGAAGGCGGTGTACGTTTTCCCGTCCAGAATGGAAAAGTAGCTTGAGAACCACGTCCGGGCCCCTTTTACATTATATATGATTTTTTTAACGGGCTTAAATATCTTATTATTATTATTATTATCATCATCTTTCATTTTTATTTGTTTTAGGGTTTTGCTTAGTAAAGTTGAAAGTTTTGAGCTCATAGGACAAATTGATCCCTTACAAAAGGGTAAATACTCTCTTAGGTCTTTGACATTTCACTCGGTGGCCTAGTTAGTCCCTAATATAAAAAATGGTGTTAGTCCAAACCCACCATTTTCTGTCATTATTCTCGTTAGTCCCTCTATTTATGTGCTTAGCGATGGAGGGTGAGGCGATAGTTAATAGTTCTTTTCTCCACAACACAACGTTGTTTTACATAAAACAAAACAACATTGTTTTGCTAAATCAAACAAAAAAAAAAAAAAACTAGAATCACCACCACTACCTCCAACCTCATCCCCCCCGCAACCACCACCAACACCAACAACAACAACACTACTTCACACACCACTGCAGCCCTAACCCAACCTGCCACCACCAACACTCAATTTTCTTCTCTTCACCCGACCCCCACCACCACCACCACAACAAATAACTTACCAGAACTTGCCAACACCAAAAATCAACAACACTAATAATTGAAGAACCCAAAACCCATAAATCAAAGAAACCAAAACCCATAACCGACCCAGAATTCCCCAAAAAAAACCCATAATTGTCTCTTTTTTTTAACGAGAAAATGGTTAGTTTGGTCCCTGATCTAATACTCGATATCTTATTTGTTCCTTGATATAATTCTCACTACCCTATTTGGTCCTTAACTTTTTTCACTGTTATCTTTGTTTGTCCCTCTGTTCATGAGCTCCTTGAGCAAATCAACAAACTCTTCTCATTCTCCTTCTATTTTCCCCCATCATTCCTCCTTCACCACCGAAAGCCACAACAATCCCACCATGACCTCATCATCAACCACACCACCATTGCCATTAATGGGCACCACAAAACTTCCCTCTCTCATTTTCCCCTTTTTAGATTTCACTTTTTTTTGTTTGGATCTCAGTTGTAGTAATTGTGGATGAGTATGGTGGAAGGGAAATGGCTGGGGAGGTGAAGTGGTAGGTGGCAGTTGGGGGAAAGTGTCACTAGTGAGTGGGAAAGAGTAGCCAATGGTGTAGGGTTGCAAGAGGAAAGAGATGAGAGTGAGTTGTAGAGTGTATGAGAGGATAAGGGAGTTGGTGTGGTGGTTCTATTTTTTTTTCTTTCCAATTTAGTAAAATGACGTTGTTTTTTTTTATGCAAAACGGCGTCATTATATGTAGTGACAAAAGATGACCAAAATATTGGGGGGCAAGAATTTGATATTACATTAGAAGGTTGCCCCTCCTTCTTCTTATGCAGTTCTATATAGTACTAATTTTTATCATAAAAAATCTTTCAATTATTTTTTATTTAATCGTATATTTTTTTTAAAAAAAAAAATCAGCACTACAACAACATAACCTAAAAAAATTAGAAAATAAAGACAAAAGAACTAATTATATTTTGTAGATAAAATAAATGAACTAGGCCATGTGCATTAATCGTACCGTGTGTGTGGTTCAATACTATGCAAGGTAACTAGAAGGCTACAAAAAAAATAAAATAAAAAAAGTCACAAGTAATAGTATAATCCTTTAAAATTTGCATTTGATTATGTGAACATCAAATTCTATCTTACTTAAATAAAAAAACTGCTGGTCAAAACCAAACATAACTTGGTCATGTTTGTATATTCATAAAAAAATAAAAATTAAAAGACGAACTATTATGTCTAATTTTTTTTATCATGGAAGCATGTCCCTAATTATTAAGGTATTGACAAATATAAATATGTATTGCAATTCACAAGTGCAGAGAATGTTATACGAATACATGGTGTAACCCCAAAACAAATTATATCCTAAGTATATAGAATCAATTAATCATAATTAATAAAACACAAAAAATTTAGAGAAATGTAGACTCCAGGAAATCCACATTTAGTTATGTCTTTCTACTAGCTGGAGGGGCTGTTTCATGGAAAAGTAGAAAAGCGTCTATCATTGCTGCTTCTACTTTGGAGACTGAATTTGTGGCATGTTTTGAGGCCACAGTTCATGCATTATGGTTGCGGAATTTTGTCTTGGGGCTTAGTATTGTCGATAGCACAGCTAGGCCGCTAAAAATTTATTGTGATAATTCCGCAACTGTCCTTTTCTAGAAGAATGGCAGGTATTCCAAGGGTGCAAAACACATGGATTTAAAGTACTTGTCAGTTAAGGAAGAAGTGCAGAAACAGAAAGTGTCAATTGAGGATATCGATACAGGATCGATGATAGCGGATTCGCTAACCAAGGTGTTGCCGCCCAAAATGTTTTCTGGTCATGTTAAAAGTATGAGCATTATTGATAAGTCCTTGCTAGCTTGATATGTATACATATGTGTAGATCTTGCTTGTATTGTTATGAAACTTATGAATTCGGTTAAAGTTATGTTTCTGCTTTATTTATTTATTTGTTATTCACATCATATTGTGTACACGTATTGTTCTGTGTAATAACATGTTAAGGACATTAAAGTCAAAGGTCATAATATGCCTTGATTAAAGTTTCTTGGGTTGAGTTGTTTGTGATACACGGAAGAAAACATGTTCTAATTGACATTGACCTCCATGATTCAGCCAACTCAATTCAATAAAAGATGATGACTTGAGTTCTCCAATATAAAGTGCGCGCTTATAGTTATTAGATCTTCAAGTCGTCACATGGACCAAGTGGGAGATTGTAAGATTATTTTTTAATCTTATGATAATATAATCTATGTAACTAATAGTAGTACTAACTCTAATAAAAAGGAATTAAGATGATGATAATTAATTCTATAAAAGATGATAGAGTTAGTGAGGCGTTTTTTGGTAAAACCGACCCTCCCCTCTCCCTTATAAATAAGATGGCGATTACTCAAAGAAAAACAAGGATTCAGAAATCATTAGGGTTTGAGGTCTAACTTAGAAAAACACTCTTTTTACCATCAGAATGACTCGAAAGGATCAAAAGGAAGAGAAAGGAAAAGAATCAATTGATTCAATCACGATATGGATCTGGGTATATCGTTCTTATCCTTAATCTCATTTTACAGTGTAATAATCATGAATTTCAAGATCCAAAATTCAATGGTTGTTTCCTGAACTGATTATGGAAAATTACAACCTTACAAGTTAATGATCACAATGTTAGTTTTTATCTTGAGGGACCAATATGTTCAACGCAAAATTTAACAGGACCACAATCTGTTGTAGTTGAACTCAAATAGGAAAAATCATAGGATACGTATGTGGATTAAGATTTAGCGAGATATGATGACTGAGGCTACATGTGAAAAATCACGAGATGGTGATTGACGCTTTTATTGGAGGTTTAAAAAAATTAAAATACATTTTTGGTCCTTTAGTTATACTCATTGATTCATTTTGATTCTGTTTTTTTAAAAGTGAAAAATCAACTTGGTCCTCTATTTATAAAATGCTAGTCAAATTAGTCATCCATTATTGAGGTGTTTATGGCCCGATCCAACTTGATGACTTGACTTAGTCTAAAGCTTTTTTTTACTAAATATAGATATATTTTTGGGTCAAACTATTTGTTCCACAGCAAAAGTAGAACACAACTCATTTAATTTGCCCATTGACATAAAACTAAGGGATACCACTTGAGCTATTTGCTCTCAGCTAACCTGAAACTTATTTGATCGTGTTTGGGTCGTTAAATTTGACTCAATGTCTTTTCTAGTTGGCTTCAAATTTTGAGATATAAGTCAATTTAACCTAACCCAGTCCAAAATCATATACTTCTTCAAAATTTATACTTTTTTAAAGATTAGTGTTTTTGCAAAAAAAAATTACTTCAATTAATATTCTTTATAAATTATTATCTTACTTTTGTATTAATATAATTTATTTTAAAATATGTATTATAAAATATATTTTAAATTTAATTTGTTACTTCTAAAATCTTAATTTTATCTAATCATTATAAGATTCATAGAAATGACTTGATTATATAATCATACCGGATACAAATTTTATTCAACCCAACCCATTTACATTCATACTCAATTTAAACCTATCCCACAACTAATTTGTAAATCATAATATTAGATCAAGTGGTGCTTATTTAAATTGTGGCTGTGCAGTTAATCACATGCAATATGCGCAATTGGATGATTAAAGTTAAACTTTTCATATTTTAATTATATTTATGCAAATAATTTTTAATTGTTATACCAAGTCATGATTGTCTTGTAAACCTATTTATCAAGCAAAGCAGTACTTTTGGTCATTGAAAAAGTTTACTAATTTTAAATTAGGTTAAAAATTTATAAAATCTCGTACTGAACTCCATGGAATCTTAGTATTCCATCTGAGAAAGTGCAACATTGTTTATTACTACTTGTGTTGTTTTAGTTTTTGAGTTCTTATAACTGAATACGATGTTAACATAAAATAAATTTAATACAAAGTTCCCAAATGTTAATTAGTTTGTTAATCAAATTAATTTATGTAATAAGCTAATAATGCCTGTCATCCAACACTGTATACCAGTAATATATTTATATTAAGACTAATCTTTTTAATGATAAAATTATGTCTTTAAATATGTTATGATTACTATTATGCCATGTCATACAATTAGGTTTTTAATGATAAATCAACGTTTATTAAAATAGAAAGTTTGCATAATAACCTTACTCTTCTTGATACACACACATTATAGGAGGTTAATTGTACAGCTGTTTCAATCGCAGACACCACAGTATTTTTTATCAATGATACTCATTTTTTTGGATGAAATTGCGTGTATATCAGTTTAACTTTTAATTAAACTTGTTAACAATATGTCAAATGAGTTAATTTTGTTATTTAACTGTACGTCATGCATAATTTGTTTAAATTTTTTTTTCTAAAGTTGAGGGAGACAAAAATTGTGATATTATTGAATCAAGTGTTAGACTTTGACCCTCTCCTCTAAAGATGGTCATGACTGCATCCTTATTTATAAAATGAAAGAAAAAATGATAAGGCTATTGATATTGTGTCACAGTTATATAAGTTTCATACATTATATACATTCAATTTTTTTTCATATGTTATGGTATTTTTTGTATGAACAATTTATATTGTATTTATATATATATATATAAGCTATTTTATATATTATATATGACATGTTAATTATCAACAATTTATTTTTAACTTAAAATACAATTCGATCTTTTAATCATATGCAATGCACTGGTAATTTGTTAATTATGTTTTTAAATATATTATGAATTTATGATCATGATTACGATTACGATTATATAAGGTGATGCATATATTTTAGTCACTTTCAAATTTCAATGCCCATTAGGCCAATATTGCTTTCAGATGCGGGAATATGAAAGTGGAACTAAAGTACTAAACTTAACATAATTATTTATCTCTAGTTTTTATCTTATTATTTAAAATAGAAATAAAAATTTAAAAGGCAACAAAAACAAGAATGGAATCATAAAGAAAAGAAAAAAAAAACAATATAACACAGCTGGAGTTCAAAAACGATTAAAAAAAATCAAAGAAACGTAAAGTATTTCGATTCCGTTTAATTTTATAACGTAGATTAAATTTAACAACATTAGACATTTCCACCCCGTTGTCCATAAAAAGAGTTAAATTTAACAACATGAGCACTATTATTAAAGCCTATATTATCGTACAATTTTTTGTGAAGAAACAAAGCTAGTGAATAAAAAAAGAAAAAAAAATTATTGAGGTAGTTATGATGTGTAATTAAAGAGACAGCATAAAAAAAAGCATATAATGTCAACTTTTTTTTGAGCCGTGAATATTGCATATTAAGTTATTGCAGCATACCTGGGGTATTAACTACCCATTGCACCCCGGTCACAGCGGAATCGTCCCTCTCACCTTTCACATTTCGCGCCTTTGGTTTTGTCCATCTTTATGTTCAAAGTCCATCAAATACTTTCCTTTGTTGTGTGTGTATATATATAAGGTTGTCAAACTCGAGAGTTTAAGTAAACTCGTGGAGTCTCAGCAAACTCGGATCGTAAACTCGACTCGTAAACTCGTATGAGTTTACATACGTAAAAAAATATGTTATAAGCAATATAATTAGGAACTAAACTTAATTAAGTAATGTATTTATAATTGAAATTGAATAATGTTAACTTTAAATTAAATTAATGAAAGACATATCATAAAATACACGTTAATGCATGACACTTAGTGGTTATGTCATACTTTATTCAGTATATGTATTATTTTATAGTTCAATAAAACATAGCTCAATTNGTTATGTCATATTGTTTAATTAAGGTTAAGTATGAGTTCACGTAAATGTTGTGTCTTAAATAACAAAAATGTTAGATTTTTTACTTTGCTAAAGTTGTGTCTGTTTTCACTAAAGGGTTTCTATATATATATATATATAACTGTTACGTCATATTGTTTAATACGGTTAGGTCTAAGTTCACGGTTGTGTCTAAGTATAATAAAAGGTTGTGTCTGTTTATTTAAACTGATTGTGTCTCTAACAACAAAAAGGTTAGGTCTCTTACTTTAGTAAGGTTGTGTCTGTTTTCACTAAAGGGTTATGTCTGAGTATAATAAAAAGGTTATGTGTTTTTTATATGCTTAGACACAACCACTGTGATTAGTGAAAACAAAAAAATAAAAACAAGAAAACAAAATCTTAAGAGCCAAATTGAGAGAGAATGTACAAAACGGTTATTTGATTTGCGATTATCTTAGAGATTGTTATGTTTGAGGCACTTGAGTGGATATGGTAAAGAATGTACAACAAATTTAAGTTTGCAAAAATAGCCTAAGTGTGCAATAGATGTGCAATAACGTGTGCAATAATAATTACCTTTTTTTAAAAAAATGAAATTTTGTACTAGATAGGTCCATTTTTTTTCCTGGTTAGATCTCAATTTTCATAAATATTTGTTTATTAAATCTCAATTTATAGGTTATACACACTTTTATGATAATTCAGTCTCTGTATAAATTATAATGATAATTTAATCTTTAACTGAATTACAATTTATACACACTTTTATGATAATTCATTTAGTTTATAATGTTAATTTAATATATTTTTTTAAAAAATTAATATATGATTAATTAAGTTTTTAAACCTTAATTTTTTTCCACTAATATCTTAATTTTAAATTTATAAATAAAAATTAACGCTTAAAAATTGTTTGGTCTTCGTCACAGTAGACACTAACTCAAACAATATTTGTTAAATAAAATGTAATAATTTTATCAAGGCAATCTTACATGAGTATTGATTTATGGCCGATTTAATTTTTGTGAAAATCAACGAAACCAATCCCAACTATTCATAGGAGCGTTGGAGTTTTGACCGTAAAATGATAAAAATCGTTTTTCATTTAATCGCAAATCACATATTTTACTTTTTTAATTTTTTTTATGATTTTTTATCTATGTTTTTACGAGAATATTGATATCTTTTTATATTTCAAAAGTCATGATTTACTTTTAGATTTAATAGAGATAAAGTACTAAATACCAATACTCTTAAATTTGATGAGGGTGCCGAAGTAATTTTTATTAATTAGTTTGTTGTTTTACCGGAAAAAATCTTAGACTGTTAATGATTTTTCCTTCTTACTTATAATTATTGCGAGACTAAGTTTGAATATTGATATTATAATTAAGAAATCTTTTCAATAATCATCTTTTAGTATAAAAAAATTTAAGTATTACCCCCACTAAAAAGTTTATTTGTCAAAATTATGAAACCAATATCTTCTACAATTCCTTTTAAAGTTAAAAAATAAACAAAAGAGAGATTTTTTTTCTAAGAATATAAAATATACATATTTATAAATATATTTAATAATAAAAAAATATGGCTTAAATAAATAAGTTAAAAAGTAACCAAAAATGGTATTAAAAAAACGTGGAAAATGGAATTACGTGTTGAAGATCTTCTTTGTCTTGTGACTCGTTTTTTCCTTTTCACCTTCCGTTCTGATATTTCCCCCCCTTCGCGTCCTCGCGTTTTCTATTTTTCACTTTGTGGATCGATCCCTCTTTCTTACTTAAACCTCTTCAATCTTCATCTACTCAAGAATCTTCAGTGATGGTTTGCCCAGGTAACTTCTCTTCTCCCTCCCTCTCTGCTGCTAAAATCACCTCTTTTTTCAGAAGGAATCTCATGCCCCATTTCTGGTTTTGATCCCAGACTTCTTCTTTATGTGTTTCCACGCTTTTTCAGCTCACCCTTTTTAATGGGTCACTTTCGTTTTCCTCCATTTTCTTTTGTTTTGTTTTAACTGTTGTTCTGCAAAACCTTTCCCCTGTTTTTAACAGTGTGTACTATGCTCCTATTGTTTCTGGCAAAAGAAGACAAAAGTTAAAGAAAGAGAAAAAAAAAAGAATAAGCTCTTTATTCTTGAGATATCACATTCGATTTTTGTAGAATCAAATAAACAATGAAGGGATTTGCTTATTTATTTGTGTATACAGCTCGTATGTAAAACTGAACCCTTGTTTTTGTTAGAAGTTTTCTGTCGATGTACTGTTTAGAGATACTATAGCCAAAAATGCAATCGAATCTTGGAGTTTTGGAATGAATTGCTGGCTTCTGAAATGTCTACACATGTATTATTACGTAGTGATTTGCTGTTTAGTCTTGTTGTAGTGTCTACGTCTGAAGGAAAACTCATTTATTTTTGGGTTGTGCTATCGCTCGTCTTCTTCCATAGGCCCATAAACTAGATTACTGTGGCTGTGAGGGAACATCTACAGATATTCAGATTCATAAACTGTTGGTTTGATTCTGAGACTAAAATACAGTTGTTATCGAATTGTATATCCAGTCCCTATTGCAATCGATAAGCTGCTTACGGGGCGTTATCAGCTTGCTGTATTCAGGGCTTTGTTCTGAGTATATAAGTTGATACCTCTCCAACATGCCATACTATATTCAGAGACTTTATAGGTTATGCAAGGCATCATTTTCGCCGGATGGACCTGTGTCAGAAGAAGCTATTGAAAAAGTTCGCGAGAAGTTAGGTATGTTACCCTTTTTCCTTGTTGGCCTTTGTTGATTATTTTCAACTCCATAGTTTTGTTTGCTGAGCTTTTTGGGGACACTTGATTTTGATGTTGATGTGAATGATATGCAGACAGGCCTAATCCTCATGAATTCATTGAATGAGCATCATCTGCATAAAGTTTGTCAAATATGGTTTCTTTTTTAACTGATTATACCTGTTTCCTTCATGTGGTTTGATACCTGTTGATGAATATCGTTGTGGACAAGTTAAGAAGCTGATTAGGTCTTAATAATTTGTTGTTGTATATTATGTCAAGAAAAGAGGGTGAGTCTTGGTGCAATGGCAAGGCTATTATCTTATGACCTGGAGATCACGGGTTCAAATCCTAAAAACAGTCTCTCCGCTTGCGGAGGTAAGACTGTGTACATCTATGCTTTCCAGACCCACTAGGTGGGAGTCAGTCTTGTGCATTGACCTGCCCTTTTTATACTTTGTCAATTTAACGTTAAGCCTTCTATCTTTATCTACTTTATTCTTGGTAGACACTATCTCTATGCTTCTGTTTTATGTCAAAGCAAGTTTAGGGTTTTGTCTTTTCGAGGGAGTCAAGGCTAAAGATGAAATTTCAAGGCTCAGTAAAGACAGTTTTGTCATTAAGCTTGCTTCACTCTTTATAAGAGTTGAATATGAGTCACAATTTTCCCTTGAAACTCTCATATGATCTAATATTTTTTCACGGTGAAAGAAGGTCCCCATTTTTCTGTTTAGGGTTTAGGAAGAATTAAAAGTGAAATAAGGATAAGTTTGTCATGAAGCTTTCGCTATAAATTTCGTTTCTATATTTCATTTGTGAATTTAATTTTCTTGCTGAAATAATATGTTAAAGAATAATGAAAAAGATCAACCTTTGGAAATATGATTTTGAACTGGTTATCTGGTTACATCCTCTGTATGTATCCTGTGTTACTTCCCCTTCAGTCTCCAGTAACTTTGAAAGATAGATCCAAGATACTTCCTAAGCCGTGTAACTTATCTTATGATGTGGCTCCAATTTTCACCTCCTAAACATAGCCAAAACCCTTTGTAAGCATATGTAGGTGTATACTCTGCGATTGTGGTTATATGCTCTGCTACAGAGGCTGTGCAAGTGTGCATAAGTAGGTGTAAATTGTAATTTCACATTTCAATGGTCTCTCCATGAACTTTGGTTCTGTTCTGTGAAAGCCTGTTAAGATACACAAACACAAACACACCCTTATGCAATTTTTTTACGTCAGATGATCTTGATCTTGCCACATAATTTTCCTGTCCAACTAAAATTTTTGTAATGACCTTTAACAAAATATTTCAGAAAAAATCAAGCCAATAGATGTTGGTCTTGAACAGGAGGCACAAGTGGTTCGTAATTGGCCCGGTACAATGCTTGAGCGTAATGGGAACCTTCAACCATCACCACCAATCAAATACATGGAATTATTTGAATGTGATAGCTTCACTGTAAGTATCAAGTCTCAGAGCTCAACATCAAGTTTATTCACAATCAGCAATTTTTATAATGTCTGGGCCTTTCATCGGGTATAGTTACTGAAGTTTGATTAACAATTTTTATCTTTTGCAGATAGGAATTTTTTGCATGCCCCCCTCGTCTGTTATTCCTATGCATGATCATCCTGGAATGACTGTGTTGAGCAAGCTCTTATATGGTTCAATGCATGTTAAATCTTATGACTGGATTGATTACTCTGGCCCCATTGATCCATCTGAAGGTTTGTTCTCCGTGGCTTTCCATACTTTTATCTTAGTTCATCAAATTTTTAGTTCACTGTACCTGTATGGAAATGCATCTAGTGTTGAATGTGGTGACTGCATCCATGTCTTTTTCCTGTCAAAGAAACTAGTGCCATCCTTATTGAGGTAGGAGAAGATGACAATTGTCACCATTCTCCAAAATAGTTTGTGGGCTTTCTTCTAGTCCAAAAGTCAATGGATTATATCTAACTGTTGTTTGATATTTGTAAATGGTCTCACTTAAAATTCAAAACCATTAAAAGCATGTGTAACAGTAAAATTGTCTAGAAACAGTAAAATGGCATACATGATGTTATATAAATGTTAATTAAGGATAAGGGGAATCAAAGTGGATAATTCTTAGTAATTTGTCTAGAAACCTTGGTTCATTAGTTTGAGCAGTTGAATGTTTGCAATTGGGCTGGTTGTCCTGTGAATTTATGGGCTTAATAATATCAAAGAACCTTATAACATTGAAGAATTTTATCTGAGTTCTAGATATGTTATAACTTATAAGTTTATATATATCTTGTTGTCTAAGAATTTGCACTAGAACTGTTTCTTTATCAGTGCTGCTTTAACTTGCCCTGGATCTAGTTTCTAGTTGTATTCTAATTGCAAATTTCTTGCACATCAGTTATCTGATCTGGGAAAACACTCACTATGTGGTTTTTTCCTCAGTCTGTGTTGGATAGTGATGTAACAAAATTCATGGTAGCCTCACTTTTGACCGATGGATAGAGATGATTTGAGTTAGCATGATTGCTAATGGAGCAAGCATATAATTTCTTTAGTTTTAAAATAAGCCTAAAGAAAAAAAAAGGGTGGGGGGGCGGGGGAAAAAGGGGAAATTCTTTTTTCCCTCTTTTGTTCTTGTTTTTGTAGGAAGGATCTCTTATCCTCGTCTCTCTCTTTGCATTCTTCTTCTCTGTCTTCGTTTATAAAGAAAATTAATGATTAATCAGTTTGGTTTATTGGGATGACAGCTAGACCTGCAAAGCTTGTGAAAGATACGGACATGACTGCACCGAGTCGAACGACAGTTCTTTACCCTACTCTTGGAGGAAACATACACTGTTTTCAAGCCATAACTCCTTGTGCGATCTTGGACGTGTTGTCTCCACCTTACTCCGAGGAACATCGAAGAGACTGCACCTACTTCCGCGTATCCCTGAGGAACGATCTTCCAGGTAATCCAGGTTCTCTGCATACATTGTAGACTTGTGTCCGAAGCAATCGTTGGTTTCGCCTGCTTTTGTTCTGTTAACCAGAGTTTTGTCCGCATTCATTTCAATTGCAGGTACTCTTGAGTTGAATGGGGTTCCGGTTTCCGATGTCACCTGGTTGGAAGAGTTTCAACCTCCCGACGACTTTGCGATCCGGAGAGTGGCATATACTGGCCCAACCATTAGGAAAATTTGAGGAATGCTTTCTCTTTGTTTCTGTGATTTACACCCACAGAAATTTGGCTTCTTATTATCTTTGTGGAACAGAGTTGTCAATGCTATAGTAATAATAATTCTATTCTTTAGGCTTATGTCAGTTAGGTATTTTGGCTTGTACATAACAATGCCCCTATTATTGTAGTCTCTCTTGCATGAGTCACTTAATTCTGTAGAATAGATACGGAATTAAAAAAAAAAAAAAGGTGACCTCAATCATGATGAGTGAGATTGTTAAATTTTGTTTGCTTTTTGTTGAGAACAATCTAGGCTTTTCTTTCTTCGGACTTTACTAGGTAGGAGGCTCGTGCATTGGGTTGCCTCTTTTTAGTGTTGAGAACAATGTCATTTGCACAAAAATTGATTTGTGCGTTTGGTTAGCCCTGATTTTTACGTGCGTGGTAGGAAATTGCTTTCGATGGAAGATATTTTTTTTTCCCTTTCACACGAGTGATCCATGGTGGAAAAAATTGATTCTAGGCCAAGCTAAAAAATTCAGCTCTGGGGTTTGATATGTTAAAATTAAAAATTCACAATTATTATAATGACCTCACGTTTATCTCTTTTATGCCCCGAAAGTATAAAATATTTTTATGCGTTTAACTAATAAAAATTTATGAAAGTGTCGAATTGTGATGAGTAATTTCATATCATCATTTGACACTTTCTTTACTTATATTGATTAACAATAACTTAAGTTATTTTAATCTATGCATAGAAATTAGACTATAAAATTATCTTCTCAAAAAATGATGACATCTTTTTCAATACCTATAAAATTAAATTTACATTAATATTTTAAAAATAAAACCTTTTCTAACTGTGTTATGAAACACAAATTAATTTTTCTAAAATCAATTCTTTCGACTTCAATTATTTCAAAAGCAATTTTATCAAAATCTAAACCAAATAAACTCAATTTCTAAAGTGGTGTTTTTGTTTAGCTTTTATTTTTACTTCACGGAGAAGTAACTGACTCTTTGCAATATTGGTTCTACTAAAAGCTGAAATTTTTTTAAATTTCTCATTAATTCTTGCAAACTCACTTTTTTTTAACGTCATTTTCAAACATAAATAGATTATTTTAAACTAATTATTTTAAAATCATTTTTTTTACCTTAAATTATTTCAAAAATAATTTTACCAAAATCTAAATCAAACGAATCTTCTTAGTTCATTTAGAAAATGGAAGAAATGTAGACATACAATAGATGTAGACATAGATATAGATATAGATAAATAGATAGATAGTTAGAGATAGAAATTAAAGTCCAATCCAAGTGCTAGATGCATACAAATGTCTTGATCTTATATTCCTTTTGTCCATAAATAAGAGACTTTTAAAATTTTTGCACACTTATTGAGAAATCATTAATATTACATAACTATCCAGGCGATTTATATTGACTTGAACAATTTACTCTTTTTGATTTTCTCAAACTCTCCTTATTAAATTCTCTCTATATTAAATAAGGGTGAAACATGGAAACAAATAATTAATACTACATTGAAATTCTAAAACGACAAATATTTGTGGACAATTTTTTTTTCAAAAGACTCTTATTTGTAGACGGAGAGTAATTCACGTTTTGATTAGCTTATTTAAGAGGAAATAATTAATTTATTTTATTTTTTTCAAAAGTTCTTTCAATAAGCTTTTAATTTTATGCTTATATATATATATTATCTTATATAAATAAGCATATATATATATATATATTGTGTTTATATGTTCTAGTTATTATGCATGTCAACTTGTTTTCTTCTCCCCCACAATCTTCCAATAGAGCCTGCGTAATTTCCTTGACTTTTGTAAGCTCTTTTTTCTCATTTCAATTTGACACGAGCAATAAATATCAAGCGTTCATCTTGGTATTAAAAATCTGGCTTAAGAACTTCCAAATTCCAAATTGTGCAAACCCACCCTTGCAAAGTTGACTTGGTATAAGATGATATTCTCTGGTTGCTGATTTGACAGTACTTATCATTGCCATGTGTATCATCTTGTTCATAGTTTCAACTTATTTGGGCGAAGGGGGTGTGGCTCGTAGCCAGGTGTTGGGATGTGATTGGTTAGTCATGATTTTAACATGTGCTATGCAACCAATTAATCTCCCACAAGTGCTGCCATCTTTTGCAATATCTACAAGACTAAAACTGATGAAGACATTTCATTCAATACTTGACGGAATTTTCTGATTTTCATTTTTCATGTGATAT
>QANU01032482.1:178408-196369 GCA_003254905.1 Nissolia schottii
AAGTTTATGAAAATTAGTTCACATACATGTGTACACACACTTTTATACATTATAATGCATAAATTTTACATCTATGCATGTTACTTAATGCATAGTTAAGTATTTTTGTAGATTATGATATCAGATTTTTAGTGCACAAACATTTTATGATGATGTGCACAAACATTTAGCACTTGTTTACAACACTATAATTTTATTCAAACATATCAGATTTTAGTGCAGAATCTGATATATGTGATTTTAGTGCAGAGAGCACAAAGTACTCGCAGGAACAGATTAGAGAAAGTGAAGAAGGCTGAAAATCACAGAGAATGGAGAGAAAGGGGAAGACGAGGCGAAACGGGGTGAATAAAGCTAGTGAAGAGATGGAAGAACATGAAGGGGTTTCTGCGAATACGAAAGGAAGTGGAAGTGGAAGCGAGAAGCGTGGCGTCACGCGCGTTTTGATGTGAGTGGGAGAGAGAGTGATCGAGCGGTTATTTTGAGGGACCCACCGTATTATAATACGGGTGTATGTATGGTGTATCATTATTGGGTATACATGTAGCATCACTGTTAGTTTACTAGGTTTCTATGTTTAGGGAATATTATTAAAGTGAGGGCCAATTTTCAAGAATAGAATTATGTCTTCTAAAACTTAAAATATCATATAGAGTGACTTTTATATTTATTACATCATCATGTATGGAGTCTATTAGGTTTGAAGCGTGGACAATGAATTCGCTGATCTTATATTTTATGCTGAAATTTGATATATCTTATAAAAGAATGAGAGGGATAAGAATTAAACTCTAAGCCTCTTGATCATAAAAAGTCTAATACAGTATTAAATGTTTAGATCATCCTATAATTGTTGAAAAAAAAATCCATCCTATAAAATTAGATTACTTGTAACTCAAGTAAGTTATCAAAGTATGAGAAACACATGATAAATTAAGTAGTTAAAAATTAGTTAGTTGGTTGGTTACAATTCAATTCAATTAGGAAAGGCTTAGCTCTCATAGATTGTATATATAACATAGAATGCTTGTAAAGGAAACTAAGTAATGACAGAAGCATTTTCATTCATTCAACTCTCTCAATTTTCCTTCTCTATTTCTTTCGGTTTTTCTTCTTCCTGATATGCACCCTGCATATTCAGTTCTTTCTCAAACTGCACAAGCTGCTATGTTTCAATATACAAGTAAAAGCCATGCTATTATGACAACCATTTTTGACAAATGCTGAACAATCACACTTATAAAAGTGTAAGTCCATAATAAACTCCACCATAATAGATCTCACACATGTTTGGGAGTGTGATCATTTAAAAGTTATCCAAAATAATTATCATAATATTGTTCTCTCTATATAATTAATGCTTAATTATAAAAGGAAATATCAAAACACTATGCTAGCATGAGTATAGTTGTTCAAAAATTCAAACATAGGCCTATATAGACAGATGCAGACACAATCTAGTAGACAGTGCCTTCGAAGACCGTATGCACTTAAATTTTTCTTTCACAATTTTCTAAAATTTCTATTTACCAATTCAATTCTTATGTAAGATTTAATTTGATATGTGAAAATGATATGTGGGTACCATTTTTCTATATACTATATATGTTTGAAGTGTGAAGGAAACTGCAGCTGTAGGATATGGATTTTATTAAACTTTAGGGGATCTGATTTCATTATCAGACAATAATCACATATCTACCTCCTATGCAAATTTATTTATTTAATTGTTTTTTACCGCAGCCATGCAAGAATCAAACATGGAAAGTGTGAAAGGAATTTTTTTTTCCTTTTAGTCATAGTAGAAATAAAGGATGAAAATGACTTCACTACTAATTAATTAATTAAAAAAATATAATATCTCTGTACATAAAAGTGGCTGCATTAATAGGCCCGGCAAATTGAATGTGAATTTATATAAAATTTAATTATTAATAAATTAGAAGGTGGTAGACCTTTGCCAACCGGCAAGAGATTTCATCACACACATATACATATCTATATATAAATAAATAAATTAAATTGTTATTCTGAGAAAAGATTCTTTTGCTTCTCTCTGCAAGTGTTCCCTAAAATATAGAACATGTCAACTCCCATGCACAGAAAATGACAAACATGAAAGTTTTTCTAAGTCGGTACGTAGAGCTTAGAGTATTCCCCTTTCTTTATTTTCTATTTTTTTCTTATACTACTACGTAGTAGCCTTTCTAGTCCAACCGCTTTTATTTAATCCTTCGAATATTTGTCTTCACTCTTCATTAAATTTTTCTTAGCCCTCCAACGCACATAAAATTTGTGTTCACACAAACCTATGGTCAAATTTGGGTGTCTTCTAGCCAATTCCCAATCCTTGAAAAATGATTCCTCATTGGGACCTACACCCTGCAATATTAGGAATTGAATTAAATAATTATTATATGTCTAATCTCAATGAGTTCATGACAAATGGCTCAAATTCTTTCTAAGATGCTCGAGAAAGTAACTCCTTGGACAATTGGGATGACGATCCACAAATGAGACAATGGGAGGGAATTATCAAATATGACACCACATTAAAGTGTCTTATTTACCATGCATGCATGTATTATATCTTGTGTTTTACTACTACTTTTTGCTTTCCATCTTTTTCCACCAATTTTACCCTATTCTCCTCAAACGTATTTTCAGTACGTGCAAACAAATTTTGATGCATGCACATATAATTTTATACACATACGGCATTCCTTTAGTTACAATTTTTTTCCTTCACTTTATGATTATTTTTAGGATTTTGTTTAGGGAACTTATTATAATATAAAAAAATAATAAATTTTTATTGAATAAGTAAATTTTTTAAGTGTTTAGTACATTAAAAAAATATTAAAAACTTTAAATCATTATATTTTACTTTTAACTCTTTAACAAGTGTCTAAAGACATTTAGCTAAACTCTTATTTTTATCGATTCAAATTCTCAATACGACCAATATACCAAAAATGGTTAGGTAGGAGACCCCATGTTCAAGTACTCCACTTTGTGTTTGGTTGCTGAGACAAGACTGAAATACAAAGACATGTGGATAGAGACATATAGACATAGACATACAAGTTAGTCTTGTATTCTGTTTGGTGAAAGTGTACAAGACACTTATTCGTATCTATATCTTATTTGGTTTAATAAAAATAAGACAAAAAATATATTTCAACCGACTTAAAATACTCTTATTGCATTAATTTAATGGAAAGAGATTAAAAAAATACATTATCCTACTCTACTGTGTTCTCGTTTCTCAGTAAAACGGAGGTACTAAAAATACACAAAATTTTTGTCTTTATACACAAATTTTTGCCTGTCTTAGTAAACAAACATAATTTTTGTCTTTGTATCTCAATATTTCTGTCTTGGTCTCAGTAAAAAAAACATTGCCTAATAGACTTCGAATCATTGCTATTTGACTAAGACCTATTCTAAAAACACCAAGGCATTTCGAATTGTTTGTTGACACGGACAAAGTCAAGGGAAATCTCTGAAATTTTATCATATCAATATTGGACCTTGGACATATCATAGTTCCGAATTGAATCTCTTTAGAAAGAAGATCTTTCGTTTCATGGTAGCCTGCTCCAGTTCCCTTACGAAACTTTCGTTATTAAGTTAGCCATACAATTTTCACATGTTTCTAGCGATTCACATGACATTATCAAATGATACAAATCTTGGAAAAGAATACTACTCTTATTGGTTGAAGTCCTCATTTTCTTGGACTTAAGTCATAACATTAGTTCTTTTACCAAAAGGTTTGATACACAGATGCGGCAGCCTAAAAAAGGACCGACTCATGAAAGGACTAAGTATCTGAGAAGGCCAAACAAAGCAAAACTCGTTAGATTGGACACTTAAAAAGTGGGCCGATGTGGTCTTCAGTCGTTAGAGAAGTCATGCCATCCATGTGTAGCATTTATGCCGAAGGACTCTCCCAACAAATAGACTATTCTTTTATGCTGAGCTCTTCTTTGCGAGCTATGGGAAGCATCATCGGCAAATTCCCTATTAGATCCTCGGAGGGATGTGTGAAGTCATCGGTTGTGCTAGGGTTAGCATAAAGAAGTCCGTTAAGAAAATAGTAGAATTTTTGTTAGAGAATTGTTTGCATGTTCATAAAACATATTTAATGTGCGTTTCATAAATATTACTCTCTTCATTTTAGCCAATTTTTTTGTCTAAATTATTTGTCATTCTTACTTTTCAAGGCAAAATTTATTATATATATTTACAATTATACCCTTAATTTATTAGTCTTAAAAATAATAATTTTTTAATGTTATCTTTATCTCTCTCTTCATTATGAAACACTTTAACCAAATTAAATAAGAGTAATTTAGTAAACTTACTCCTTAAATAACTCTTGACTTTAGATTTCTTAATAATCATGCATTTGACTAAAGTAACACTTAAAGTGAACCAGAGGGAGTATCATCCATTAATTTAAATTTAGAGCATTTGAAAATATAAAAACAAAGGAAAATGTTTTGTGCACAACTGAAAATCAACAAACTTGCTCCCAACATATTTAATTTTTCATTTTCTCTCTCATCTCTCCCGCTCTCCCTCATGCTTTTCTTATTTGTTTTTCTTTTTCGCAAATTTTTTCTCTTTTCCACCACTCCTCCCTTCATTTTTAATTCTTTGTAAGACGTTATGCGTCCCATAGTTTGTGTATATTTGTAAAAAGTTTATGCATACTTGTTCAAAAGTTTATGTGAACACCAAATTTTTCTTCGTCGTATTTGTTTTCGTTTGTATCATATTTTTTATATCTTGGTGTTCAAAAGTTTGTCTATATTTGTAGAAAAGTTTGTGCATACTTGTTTCAAAAGTTTGTGTATGTGAGCACACTTTTTGTTTCTGGATGTTCAAAAGTTAATATATGTTTATAGAAAAGATTATACATGCTTGCTCAAAACTTTATGTATGTGAACACCAAAATTTTCTTTTTCGTATTCATTTTTGTTTACGTTTCCATCGTATTCTTTGTTTTTAGTTATTCGAAAAGTTTGTGTATGGGTGTAGGAAAATTTGTGTATATTTATTCAAAAGTTTGTTTATGTGAGCACCCAAGTTTTCTTCTTCTTCTTCTTGTTCGTTTTCATTTTTGTCTTATTTTTTTATTTCTAATTGTTGAAAAGTTTGGGCACAATGAGTTCAAAAGTTTGTGTATCTGTTTTAAAATGTTTGTATATGATAGAGAGCGAGTCCACCTGTTTAGACTGTAAGGGGAGAGCAAGAGAGAGAGTTTGACAGTTATTCGCTATTTAATGCGACCCAAATTCGGTTTTATTTGTTTGCATATTTAAAAAAGTTTATGCATGTGTGTAAAAAAGCTTGTATACCTAGCCATCAATGTATATAGCATACGTAATTGTTACGTTGACTGAATTTTAATTCTATACCTAACATTAATGAAAAACAACTAAAAACCAATCAATCATTTATAATTCTCATGGGACCACACATTAAATGTTTTTCCTGCTTTGTTTGCTTAGACATTAATTTTTCTTTTGAAAAATCATATAACTGCATCTGATATATAAACTAACCAGATTATGCTGTAATTTTTCTTGGTTACACAAGCATATAGTACAAATACTTTTGCCCCTACATTTCTTTACCCCCTATCATTACCATTGTCCCCATAATTAGTATAAGACATACTGCCATGAACTTTTTGAGGTTAGTAGATTTTATATATATATATATATATATATATATATATATATTGGGATTATTTTACTCTTAGGGATTTGGAGCACATTATATATAAGTATAGGACTACATATCTATCAGCTTTCCTTTTCCCAATTATAAGAGAGAAAACCGAAATAAGAGACAAAATTTTGAAAAGACTCAAACTTCTTTGTTTTCAAGGTAAGCACTTGAATCGGTTGTCTTTAGTTATAGTCATAGGCCAATACAAGATGAATCATATATATTATCTATTGGAATATTTAGTTCCAATGTATATGCTGCATGTTTGTAAAGAACCTCAAAAATATCTTAGATAATTAAAAAAAAAAAACTCAATTCTCAAATAAGGAAGAGTATTTAGGATACACCATTCTATTTAAAATTGGATCCAAGTCTTTATTTACTGATTTATTTTTTTGGGGATAAATAAAAGAAGATTGACTTTTAGAGTTAAAACATGTCTTTAAGTTCGTCAAGTGCTTATAAAAATACTTTAAAGTCAGATCATTGATCATCAATACAAAAATCTAGAAATTGAACCTAAATCATAGCCATACATGACTGGAAGACTGGCTATTTGAGCCAACCCCCGGTTGGCACATATATTCTGATAAATTATACTTCATCTAGAATTGTTGGAGTTCCTAATTACTTTTTACCTCCAAGGTCAAGGGTTTATTCTTTGTACCAGCTACAACTTGAAGGACAAAGAAATCAAATTGCTAATTTACCAATATATATATATATATATATGGAGCACAATATATCAAAAAGAGAACCAGAATTATAAAAGCAGATAAAGGATTAATATTGGATGGTACTAACTACTAATCAATATGCCAATGAGATATGCAAGAGTAGTAAACAAGAAAGTTGAGAAAGTGATGTGTTAATTGTGGACTAGAGGGGGAGCCAAGAATTACTAGTCATAGTCAATATATGCCTGCAGATTATAAATAACTACAAGTTAAGATTAATTAGTTTTATTTATGTATAAAAGAAGTGGGAGGTGTCAGTAACAGAGGTCAACCAGTAAAGATCAACATCATCACGGAAAAGTAGGCAAAGAAGGAAACTAGCTAGAGAGAAAGAAGACATGGACAACCTGTCAAAAGAAAAAAAAAAATTGGAAAGGCTAAAAAAATCACATGATTCTCAATAGTCCAAGATAGGGGTCATGTGTGTGTCTCTTGATCTCATGTGTGGTTAACTCCGGCTAGCTACTTCAAAAACAACAAACTAGTGCACGAGACTTCCGTCTACTGAGTTTAGAGAGATTATAATACGATAGACTCTTGCAAATAAAGAGATTATTTTTAGATCATAAGACAAACAACTTTGCAGTTACACCGAGACTTACCCTCAAGTTGTTTATTGACTGAAATGTTTTAAAAGAAGAAAATGAGAAAGAAAATTATATTAAAAAACAATTAGAGAAACATGTGGGTTTAATTTAATTGTCCGACCATCGTCTTCTACACGTAAAATAATATTGTATATCATATATATTGAATATAGTATTAATGTGTGAGAATATATTTGATGTGCGATGACTAATATATATGGTGTATATTTGAAAGGAGCTTAGTTTTCCATACACTCCAACTAGAAGTAGTCCCACTTGCTAATAATGCAACCCTGAAGAACCTCTCAACACAGAAAGCTACCCTTATTCCTTTGTAAATCTCTCTCTCTCTCTCTCTTTGTGCAAGGTAGGTAGGGTTTCCACCTTCAACAGATTGATCTATCTATATATCGACAAGGGCAGATTCAAAGTTTTGAAGAGTCAACCTCTTGTGCTTTTAATCAGCTGCAAAGATGATTAAGGGTTCTCCAAGATTTTGGCTCATAAGTTAGATCTGGTTGGCTTTCAAATATATATTTAATCATATGTGGTTTGATCAGAGTTACATCTTGGAAGGTTGTTCTTATGCTATGCTAGCTGCATCATCACCAATGGTTTGTATAGAACTGCTCCCCTCTTCTTTGATCTCTCTCTTAATAAATACATGTTCTTCAATATCTTTTAAACTAATGTAATTGAGATTACTATTTATTTTTTATTTCAAGAATAACCATTAATTCTCTTTAATTAGTTCCAAGTCTTGATTTTTCCTGGTTTTAGATTCCACCTACTTTCTTCTCCAAAATTGAGAAAGGAGTCCATTTTAATTAATTATTTTCATCTAGTAAAACATGAAGTTCAATATGATATACTTATACCATCATATTGTTCCTTCTTTGCTATACACAGTTTCCCTCAAGCAAGAAAAAAGGGGTTAACACAAATTACACTACTCAGAGATTTAGATGTTGTAGCTAGCTAGCTAGCTAGTTGAAGGTGATGCACTCTCCTAGCTACACATTACAATTTTCAAATCATAGCTTATATGAGTGTTGAATTCCAAGACCTAGGAACATGCACACGTTTTATAATAAATTTATGGTACAAATGTTAAGAGGACATAGAGAGAGAGAGTCCTTTTGTGTTGATTTCTTTTCCCCACACATGTACTAATTAACAACATATTAACATCGATCTTGCCTCTATATGTGTCAATAATTATATACTAAGCGACAAACTTGATTGGATTCTGAAATTGCAGTGCCTTCTCTTGACCTTAACAAAACACAGGAAAAAAGGAGTTACATATAATTACAAGAAACAGAACTAATTAATGGCATCTGAAGAAGACAATATGAGTGAAGGTAGTAATGGTATTATTCAAGCCAAATTGGGTTCTTCTCCGAGCCCAAGAAAGCGTTCATTCTTTGACTTGAATGAAGAAGCTGCGGAAGGTGAAGATCGTGATGGCATCATTATAGTGAGTGATGATTACACTGAGAATATGACGTCATCATCGCAAGAAGGGAATTTGAGTAGCAACAATTCTAGTGATCATCAAGAAGAAGGGAAAGGGAGATCAGGAAGCACGGTTAGGCAATATGTGAGGTCCAAAATGCCAAGGCTACGTTGGACTCCTGATCTCCATTTATCTTTTGTGCATGCTGTTGAGAGGCTTGGTGGACAGGAAAGTAAGTCTTCTAAT
The DNA here is from genome assembly GCA_003254905.1 of Nissolia schottii. NCBI lineage: Eukaryota > Viridiplantae > Streptophyta > Magnoliopsida > Fabales > Fabaceae > Nissolia > Nissolia schottii. The sequence goes on from QANU01032482.1 coordinate 187,183, forward strand.
TAACTCGTATTGATCAGGATCCTCTCATGTTTAAAATGAATATGAGAGTACTGCACGTGCTGTTCTCATCTTCATCCTTAATTTGTTAACATGTCTGTCTCATGTCAATATGACTTTGGTCGTGTTAATGAAAGATGGCGGTGAGAATTACAATGACTATTTCATGTTCATTTTAAACATGAGAGGATCTTGATAGCTATGAACTAACTTTTTTCAAGTGTTTAAGTTTTAATTGGACAAGTGATATTTGTACACACTTATTTAATGTGTTGATCATATTGGGACCTAAATAGTGAAATTTTCAAAAATTAGACAAATTGAAGATGTAAGTGATGGTTGTCGTTGCTCTACTTATCAATATAACTCATGTTATTACTATTCGTGACCAAATGGAACTAGATTTTTGTTTGGTGATTAACCTATAGTTTTCATTGGTAAATTGTATTGGGTACAGGAGCAACACCCAAGTTGGTTCTCCAGTTGATGAATGTGAGAGGACTCAGCATCGCCCATGTGAAGAGTCATTTGCAGGTAATGCTAATTATGCTCATATATATATATATATACATATATATATATATATACATATATATATAACACATAAAATGGATTTGGTTGCTTGATATTATTGTCCAGCTAGAAAACGGGTCCTTTATGCCTAATACTTTTTTAAAATTTTTTTAAAAAAATTTCTACATTATAATAACAAATTAATTGTATTTCTGGACTTCAGATGTATCGAAGTAAAAAGCTCGATGAGTCTGGCCAAGGTAAAATTTTTAAGTAGAACATTGATTTTCCACAACCATGTTTTCAATTTTGAACTCACTGCACGAGGCATGCCTATAATTATTTCATATGTTTTATTTCAGTTTTATCCCAAAATAGGGCAATGCAAGGAAGGCATCAAATTTTGGACATGTACCAAAGACTTGATTCCCAAGGGCACTTTGGGGTTGACAACAGGAGCTACATGCCATCATCTCTCCTAATGAAACAACCTTATGACATCAAAGTTCATGGCTCTAATTCAAGGTAATAGGAAATTTAAACAAAAAAAAATTAAAATAGCCTATATCAAAACTTAGATAAAATTTTGATATTTATAATATTCTATTTGTAGATTTCACCCTGGGATTTTTAATAGTCACATGATCACAAGATCGAGTTCAATGTGGGACAAAGATTCATCAGGGTTATATGAGGCAAGCTCACATCTATTTGATGTGAGAAATGCAATAACAAAAAACAATAATGGACCTTTTGGATCTTTCCAACTACTTGAAGAAATGAAGTGGCCTCCTTTGGGAATTGATGGATCACAAGAAAGTGAACATAAACATTACAAGTGTAGTGCACAACCTTCTCCATGGAGCACCCATGACGGTTCTATCAATAATCAATGTCAACGTGGTTCTTGCAACCCTATATTCCCTGGCCATGGGAAGTTTGCTGCTGAGGTAATTAAACTCTACATAGCTTTGCATTCAAAAATATTATTTGTAGATTAAAAAAATTTGACAACTATCCACACAGAGAAACACACAATATAAAATAAAGAAATAAACATTATAAAATAGAGAAACTAACATTGTCATCGAACATTTATGTGGACACACGTGTGTTTGATATTTGCTTGTTTATGTGTTTGATAATGTTAGTTTATATGTTTTGTATGTGCACGAACACGCATGTACTTAATATTTCTCGTTTATGTGTTTGATAAATTTTTTTTTTAATTTTGTAATGATTGTTTATTTGGATGGTGTACACATGATGTCAACTTTTTGATGCTTTGTGTTCTCTTTTTTGTTTTTTGGTTTTTTGAGGAAAACTTAGTAATATTCTCATTCTTACCAGCAATGGGTAACTGGAACTAGGTTTAAATATGTTGTGGGTCACCAATAAATATTTGAAATTTGATTTAGGCTCTTTAAAAAATATTATTTTGGTTTTGGTCTAAACATATTAAAAATATTTAATTTTAGTCCATAAGGTATTATAAATAATTTGATTTTAATCTCTATCATTAATAAAATTCTATTAACGACTGATGTGACTAACAAAGTATCAAATCAATAGTGTCACATCAGTAAAATAAACCTACATGACCTATAACACAGTCCAAACTCGACCAGTAGCTCATTATTTGATTGGGTTGGGGTCATGTGTGGGTTTTGATTTGAGGATATATCTGAGTCAAATAACAGGTTATGGGTCAAAATCAGATTATGGATCAGATTAATTTATTTTGTTTATATGACACTATTGTCGAGACAATATGTTACTCACATAACACTTACTTTTATGGATGACCGGATTAAAATCAAATATTTCTAATATATTTAGACTAAAATAATTTTTTTTTGAGATCTAAACCAAAATTTTTAAATTTTTTAAGGCTTCAAAACATATTTAAACCTCGGAACTATTTGATTTGGACATGAGAATGTTTATTTAAGAACTTCGAATCTTTTTGATTTGGTTTCGATGCAATCGCAGTTAATTTCATTGCACAAATGTAAATGTGCATGGCTCTATCGAAGAGCTTTTTTAAACCGAATTTGACAAAAATAAAATTTTAACTGGGCTAATTATACTTAGATTGGTATAGTTTTTATACTAACAAGAATTATGAGTATGTTCTTATATTTATTATTTAGTCAGAGTATGCTTTTATATAAAGTGTAAAGTATGAATGTGGGGTTGGTCAAGGTGGTAGCTATGTACCCCAGCCCCTTAACCAAGGGTCTCGGGTTTGAGCAATTTGAATGAAAAGAATATTTGTTGAGAAATCTCTATTATTTTTGAAAATCTTAATTAAATTGAGTCGGGTTAGTCAAATTCTTAATAATAGAGTTTTATCATGTATCTAGGAATTATGTAAATTTGTCTTTGAAAATGAAAACAAGTTAGGCTAATTTTTTCAACAAAAATTTAGAATCCTTTGTGTACGATTAATTTTTATTCAACTTAGCCTTAAAAACTATCAAAAGCTATTTTGAGATTTTGGAATTTAATGTTTCCGCCCTCTCTACCAAGTTAAATTTTTTTTTTCAATGGACCCTCTATATATATACTTTGCATTAAGCTAACGTAATGGTTTCTTTTTGTAAATGTAGCTTCGTGATCTAAAAGATCAAATACTGAATGAGAAGAAAGTTGTGTCACCAAGTTTCCTAGAGCTAAAGCTAAGCCAAGACTCAGGAAATCCAGAAAGTGAAGAACAAGAAATCAATACCAAACTTTCACTTTCGTTGTTCTCTTCTTCCTCATCATCAAATACAAGGCAACGGGTACAAAGTGAGAAGAAGCACAAAGACAATAGCAAGATTGAGAGTTTGTGTTTACAAAATTGTGGACCAAAGTGAGTAGTTTGGGCTGAGTACTTATTAGGATCTGACCATGTCAACATAGGGCATAGCAAGTGAGATCTTTTAAGTACTTGCCTTAACTTGACACATATATATGCATGCAATGGACCTTGATTCACTTGGTTTTCAAACAAATTAAAAGTAATTTTAGTTATTAATTTGACTTTTGATGTTAATTTTGCATATATCAATATTTTCTCATCTTAAAGTGTAAATTAAGTGCAGTTTAGATCCCTAAACCGTAATGAGGCGTTTGTTTCAAGGTATATTTGAATATTTCTCAAAATGTAAGCTTGAGAATATTTTATACCTACGTCTATTTCAAGATATGAAAATTTATTCTCAAGAATAAATAATTCACAGAAAACTTATTTACCCAAGTTTCTATCACTTTTCACTCCCATGTGAGCGATCGAGAATATTTTATTCCCATGTCTTGGGAATGAAATTAATGTGCAAAAACACTAATTTATCTTTACTATTATTTAGTTAAGACCAATTTATCCTCACTGTTATTTGATTTTTCTCCACAATTTTTCTTCTTGGTGCGTATGTTTTTGCAGTAACAATATTACAATACTTATCTTTTGTTATGTTTGTATTGATTTTGACTATCTTTTGTTACAATGATGTAAAAATTACTTTGCCTTTATTTTATCTTCTTAGCTCCTTATTTAATTAATTTAGATGAGTCGAACATTTTAAAAATTAATTTATAGCTTTATGTTATTTGGTACAAGTTGATTATTTTTTTACAAATTTATAATTGCTTATTTTTAATTTTTAAAATAATAATAATAATAATAATAGTATTAATAAATTAATTAGTATTATTATTCTTATTAAGTTAATATTAATTATTATCATTATTTATAATTATTAATATTATTTATTTATTATTACTAATACTATTATTAATTATTTAGTATTTATTATTATTATTAATTATTTAACAATAATTATTAATTATTTTATGAACTCCCATAAAATTAATATTTATTATTATTAATTTTACATTAGTAATAATTATTAATTATTTACTATTAATTATTATTATTAATTATTTTCTCAACTCACAAAATTATTATTATTATTTTTTTGGGAAGTAACGTTGGGTTTTCAATTTTAAATAAGAGTAAATTCGACTATTTATAATTGTGAAACATTCCCTTCCCATGAAAATGTTTAATTTCTATGGTGGAGAGTGAGATTGAAAATGAGGGAAAATTGGGTTTTTATGACTCTTGAGAATATAACTTTTTCAAGATTATTATTTTTCTATTCCCCGAACTAAACGTACAAATTTGTCATTTCCAAGCCCAGTTAAAGTATCAGAGAAAACTCAAAAAGCTTTTAAAGCATTTGTGTAAATTACTTTCAAGCCCTTGAAGTTATTTTGGCACTAACACATACTTAACCTTGACATGGACAAGAGGATCTAGGGATAGATGTCGTCATTTGGTTGGGATTCTATTGATTACAATGCGTACATAGATTTGGTTGGGGTGGAATGTGATGGACGAGGATGGAAATTCTACATATACTGAAGAGAACCTTTCAAAATAAAATTGAAACAAATTTAGATAATGGTTACCACCACTATATATTTTTCCTTTTTTTTTTCTCGCCTATAATTGGTTTTCCAATTTTATGTCTCTCAAACACTTCGATCTCAATCAACTTCAAGCGGTAGTGCCCTTGCGATCATGTTCACCAACTACAACATCATTGATAACAAACTTGGTCCAGAATCAATGTGATTTCTACACCCTGTTCATTTCATCAATTGGGACACCCTTTGTTTTTGGGAAGAGTAAGAAAATGAAAATGGTCATAATGACCACAAAACTAGCAAAAAAAGAAGAGAACAAATTTTAAGTGACAAAGCATGGAAAGGAAGACACTACAAGAAAAAAAGCTAGTTACCGTCGGAGTTTTTCCTAATTACTGTCGAAATTTTGACTTTCCGTCGAATTTACCGTTGAAAAGTGGACCAACTGTATAAGCCTCGATGATAACTTATTACCGTCGGATTGACATAGTCGACGGTAATTGTCGTTGGTGTCGATTGACGCAAATGGCGGTCTAGGAATGGTTCGTACTGAATCGATTACCCTCGACTAAAATTGACAGTAATAATATTAATATTTTCTGTTGACTGTCAGTTAATTTCGATGGAAATTTAATGATATTTATACATAAATGGGTTAATTAAGTTTTAGGCCCCTGTAAAATTGGAAAGTTTGGTTTTAGTCTCTCAGTAAATTTTTTAGTCCCTATAAAATTTGAAAGTTCGGTTTTGGTCCCTCTAGATGACTGAGGTTGACGGTTGGTGACGTGGCAGTTAATGGCGCTGACGTGGCATGCCACGTGGCATAACCCCCCATGATTGGATTTTTTTAACCCATGACCCGACCCAAAGTTTGGATCCGACCCAGTTTCCATTAAAAATTTTAAAAAAAGAAAACCCCAAATCAGTTGATCTAGATCTGCCCTCACCTCCAAACCCACTCCGTTGTCGTGCACCTCTGCTCCTCTCTTCTCTGATTCCCCCAATCTGCTTTCCCCTCAAACTATGGACCCCAAGACAAAGATCTTCAATGAGACATCCTTCGATGATTGGGTGAACTTGGCTAAGGCCCCAACTTTGCCAGCTAGTTTCAATTTGTACAATGAGCTTCAGGAATTGGGATTCAAGATATTTCTCTTAACTAGAGAAGTGAGCAATAGAGGAACGCCACAAAGGCAATCCTTCTATTTGCAGGGTACCACAATTGGTAGAGGCTTATCTTAAGGTACATAAGTTACATGGTACTTACCCTTAGAGTTTGAAGAGATAACATCACAGTCCCCCTATCCTCCCCTCTCATATTCCCCAACCCCTCTCGACCGAAAACAGAACCAGAAACTCAACAGAGTTCATTAGCACAACAACTCCCTCTCACCTCACCAACCTCACCACCAACCATCTTCAGCCATCAACCACCCCAAACTACACCCATACTTGCAGGAAAAAAATCAAACCAAACAAATCCAACACAACACACACCCACCCACCAAATCGAGAGAGACAAAGAGGAAACAAAGAGAAGGAGAGTGAATAGAGTGAGAGTGGATCTGTGAGAGAAAGAGGGAGAGGCCGCCGGAGAGAAGGGAAGCCCACCACCGCAGGCGGTTCGCGGTGGCGTCTCCATGAGATCGAGAGAGAGAACCAGAGGGAGAGAAAGTGCGGGGATTGAACCGTTGAGGCAGTTACTGGAGAGGTCGAGGGGGACGAGAAATTGCATCCAGGTGTAGATCTCGGGCAGGATCTCGAAAGACAAGGAGTTAGACCCAAGATCTAGCTTCTGGAGGTTCTTGCTGCAGAACTTGAGGGAATCGGGGATCCGACCCGAGAGGTTCATGCCCTGGAGATCAAGCGAGATGGTGCGATTCTCACGGAGGTTCCAGCACTGGATGCCGACGAAGTCACAGATGAAGTCGACAGTGGTGTTCTGGAAGTTCCAGGTGGAGAGGCGGCCGTCGGGGTCGTGGAGGGTGTCCTTGATGCCCTTGAGGCGACGGACGTTGTCTTCAACAACGACCTGGGAGGAAGCAAAGGGCGGAGGGAGAGAAAGTGATGAACTCGAGAGAGAGAGAGAGAGAAAGAGACCAATCGTGGAGATAGGGAGTCCATGAGAGAGGGAACAGATCTAGGCAAAAAGAGAGGGACGCTTGCCGCCGCCGGCGACTTGCGGTGGTGGCGGCAACCCCTGAAGAGAGAATGAGATGGAGTCTGAGAGAGGGATGGAGAGGGGTTGGGGAGTATGAGAGAGGAGGATAGGGGTTGGGGAAGATGAGCGAAGAGGAATTTGGGAATTTTAATTAAGCTTTTTTATTTTTTAATTTTTTTCTGAAAGGGGTCGGGTCAAGATTGGGTGGGTGGGTAAAATTTAAATTTTTTTGTTATGCTGACTGGCACGCTGCATGGTACACCACGTCAGGGCAATAAACAGTCACGTCGTCACCGTCAACTCCAGTCATCTATAGGGGCCAAAACCAAACTTCAAAATTTTACAGGGACTAAAAATTTCACTAAGGNCATAGGGCCAAAACCAAACTTCAAAATTTTACAGGGACTAAAAATTTCACTAAGGGACTAAAACAAAACTTTCAAATGTTACAGGAGCTAAAAACTTAATTAACCCTACATAAATTTATGACGATTTACCGTCGGTGATAGTCGACGATAATATATCAATATTTTATTAAATTTATCGTCGAATCTAGCTGATGGTAATTTGTTCAAATTACCGTAAAAAATAACCAACAATAATTATGAATATTATATTACTATTTTGAAACTATTACCGTCGGTATATTACTATGGGTAATGTCCAACGGTAAAGAGAATTAATTTGAAAATTTTATTATTTAATTATTATTATTTAAATTATTAAATTATTATTTAATGCAATAAATTATATATTAAATAAATATTTAATAATATAAATATTTAATTAAATAAAAAATTAATTAAAATATTATTTAATTCAATCAATTATTTAATTCTATAAATTATATATTATATAAATATATAATTATATAATTATTGAATTAAATAAATATTAAATTTAATAATATTTTTAGTAAATATAATAAATAATTTAATAGTTGTCTAATACTACAATATGACATTCCATATAAAATTAAAAAGTTTAATTTAAAATTTAATTAAATAGATGTACATTTAATCCAATTAATATTTTTATTAAATATAATAGATAATTAAATAAAATATGCAACCAAATATTTATCTATTTATTTTAATACATAAATAATATATTATCCTTATAAATAATTAAATACTAAAAATGAATTTGTGCAATAAAAGTGAATAAGAAAATTACATATAATATTCAAATAAAATTGTGTTACAAATTCTCAAATAATTACATATACTATTCTGAAAGTTCAAAACTATCATCGTAATTTTCAGAACTAAATTCATCATCGAACTCTTCTTTTTCTTCTTCTTCACTATCATTGTGTAAATCAATTTCTTCATCATTTGCATGTTGTTTGAGGTTAGGAAGTTCAACTATGTCAGGGTCATCATCAAACACTACAAGAAATCACACTATTTCCGTCGGAATTTTTCGTCGGTATTGAGGCAGTTACCGTCGGTACATTGTGTTTCCGACGGAGTTAGCGTCGGTCATCGGGCCGCCGGTAAAAGGTTCAATGGAAACCAATTTTGCGTCGGACGATGGAATCCGACGGTTAGTTGAACCGGATTTCCGTCGGCACAATCTGGCGCTAATAATAATAGATATTACCGTCACCTATAACCGACGGAATATTAGCGTCAGTTAGTATCTCCGTTGTCGTCGATAATCGTGCTCCATTATACCGTCGGCTATAGCCGACGGTAATTGGCAAATATTAAAAAAAATTTCATTGCCTTTATTTTTGAATGGTTGTTATTTATTTGAGTAACAATATTGATGTAAATAATATGATAATTTTATAATTAAATAAATAATTAAATAATATGTAATATACGATTACATTGATAGCTTAGTGAGAGTTACAACAGATTAATGCATGTATCTCCATTAGCAAAAATAACAAATAAATTCACAAAGTAGCACTTCCCACATATATATATATATATACTTGTGTGTTTATATTAATTACATAGTTAAAGAAGCAAATAATATACACAATATATTCAAAATTAAAGTACAATATATTCAGTCATCCACAGAGCCTTCATCCTCTACGTCATCCTCAGAATCATCCACATCCACGTCCACATACACGTTCCCATC
>QANU01032491.1:0-24914 GCA_003254905.1 Nissolia schottii
AGACAGCAATAATCCAATCACACAGAGGTAAATTCAAATATTCTCTATTTGGAGTTACTTATAGGTGGTCTAAAAACTTTGAATTACAATTTCTTATATATATAGATGCACTTTTTGTATATATAATATAAGCAAAGCTTAAAGCCTGATCATGTGTTAATTTTCTCTTAATTTTAAAATATAATTTTTATGATATATATAAAGCTACTCATAGTGCGTGTGTGTGATTCCATGGCTCATGCAGTGTTGTAATAAGTGCGAGCAACAGAGTATACATTCGTCTTATCAAATGGGAGCTAGCATCAATTGCAATCAAGTATGAAGGCTTACCCACCAATCCATTCCAAGAACATAGCATAGGAATGTTGATCTTTCTCATAGCTTTGTTTTGCCACGTCATTGCACCACCAACAGCAGCAGCAGCCGGACCCAGATGGCTAACCGTTATTCTGTTCCACGGTTATGGCGTGATTGCGTTCGAAGCAGGCCTGTGGGTACTCGTTGATCAATTGCCCAGGTTCTTCATCATCGATGTGTTCATGTTATTGGCAACGTTAATGTATTACCATAAGGATATTGTTGAACTCGTCATTATATTTTATCACAAGATATTTGGGGAGGAGGAAGGTTTGATTGCAGATCATGTGGCTGATTCAGAAGTACAAGAAGGTATTGATGCTCAGGTGACAGAAATTGAAGGAAACCAGCAACCATGCAATGGTTTAGTTTAGGACATTTAATTATTTTTCCTCCTAATACTTTGCATTTCTTTTTTATTTGTATCAATAATCATTTTCTTTTTACGCAGAAGAGAGAAAAATGATTAAATAAATAAATGAAGTAAACGTCTATATACCATTCAACCCACCATAGTATTGTGTTCCAAGTGTGAATGTAAAAGTCTCATAATAATGAAGTTTGGACTAAGTGAATAGTATGTGTTTGGGAAAACCCATAAGCTTATTGTCTTAAAGTTTTGGGTCAAGATGTGGCGTCTAAATCATTTATGTCTCGGTTAACCCGTTGGTTTAAAATCTCCTTTGATTTATTTTGGGCTCCCATCACCGCTGGGTTTGCAACGGCCTAGCTAGTGCGTGTTTGCTCAAGTGTGATACTAGCCAATGAGTGTTTACCGTGAGTCTTTGTGAAGCTTCTGCCGAGGGGGAGCATACCGATGTTGGGCGGAGTTTGTGAAAACTCATAAACCCATTGCCTTAAGGTTTTTGGTCAAGATGTAGCGTCTAACCCGCTTTATGTCTCCTTTAGCCCGTTGGATTCAAATCTCCGCTGATTTATTTTAGGCTCCCTTCATTATTGGGTTAGCAGCAGCTCAGCTGGTGCGTGTTTGCTCGGGTACGATACCAACCCATAAGTGTTTGCGAAGCTTCCTCTGAGGGGAGAGCATACCAATGTTGGGCCTCACACTTGAGGGAAAGACTGTTGCGTTCCAAGTGTTAATGTAATAGTTCCATGTCGATAAAGTTTGGACTAAGTGAATGGTATATGTTTGGGAAGACCCATAAACCTATTGTCTTAAGTTTTTTTGGGTCAAAATGTAGCATCTAATGCGATTTATGTCTCAATTAGCTCGTTGGTTTAAAATCTCCTTTGATTTATTTTGGGCTACCCTCACTACTAGGTTTGTAGCGGCCAAGCTGGTGCATGTTTACTTAGGTGTGATATCAGCCCATGAGCGTTTACTGTGAATGTTTGCAGAGCTTCCGCTGAGGGGGAACATACCGATGTTGGGTGGAGATTGTGAAGACCCACAAACTCATTCCCTTGAGATTTTGGGTCAAGATGTGGGGTTTCACCTGCTTTACTTGTTGATTTAAAATCTCCCCTAATTTATTTTGGGTCCTCCTCACTTGGGTTTGCAGCGGCCCAACTAGTGTGTGTTTTCTCAAGTGTGATACCAGCCCATGATCGTTTATCGTAAGTGTTTACAAAACTTCCGCTGAGGGGTAAGCATATCGATGTTGGACCTCACACTTGAGGGAGAGATTATTATGTTCTAAGAGTGAATATTACGTCTCACAATGATGAAATTTCAACTAAGGGAATAGTATATTTTTGGGAAGACCCATAAATCTATTGCCTTAAGATTTTTGGTCAAGATGTGACGTTCAACCCTGCTTTGTGTCTTGCTTAACTCGTTAGTTTTATTTAATTTAGTGCTCCCCCTCGTCACTTTAAGCTCAAGACATAAATGTTTAAATGCAATGATAAGTGGGCTTTTAGGGGACCAAATAGTTCAAATTCTGAAGATAACTTGTCAGACATTCTTATACGACTAAGAGACTAAACCCTAAACATTCTTATACGACTAAGAGACACTTTCAATAATTTTTTTTTCTAACACTCGTATACTGTGAATGCATACTTAGACTAAAGTCTAATATGGTTATATGGCTAACTTGAACTTAAGGTATAATATATTTTCAGTTTGATAATTGTTACGGGCTAAAAACCGATGTCCGAGGAGCTCTAACTCTCTAAGGAGGGAGAGAAGCTCACATCCCCTAAAAGGCTCAAAGAGCCCTAGCCCACTAAGGAGTAGAAGAGACTCTCCCACCTGGTCACACTGGCCCAAAGAAGAGAGCTTCACGGCGCCTAGAGGAGGAGAATGTCGCAAACACAAAACTCTGAGTCCGGTCCAACCCAACAAAACTAAAAGGAGATAGCTACGACTTCTCCTCCTCCAATCCGCAACTAACTCCTAGATAAGCGAGAAAAGATAAGCTGGGGAGTGGTTAGACGAACTCCCCTTCCTTTATTTTATCTTAGCATTCTAAGTCATCTATAAAAGCACATGACCATAGGTCACCAGGTATCCCTCATTCCCTTCCTAGAGAATTTACCTAACACTTCTGTTTACTTGAGCGTCGGAGTGCATTTGTAGGTACACCTCGCCGCCGCACTCTCCCCAAGAAGAACCCGCTTGGAACTTCCGTCGAAGCATTCGAGCTTCCATCAAGGTGCCTTCCTCACCCTTTACTCGTGTTCAGGTAACCTTGTTCCTTATATGAATTACTTGCCAACAATAATGTTGTCGATTTGGTGGGTGTTAATAAATATTTAGGCAAAATGACTTTTTTGGCCCCTTAATTTTATTTGTTTTATTATTTAGTTCCCTAATTTATTTTCCATCAATTTAGTCAGCTAAATTAGTATAATTTAGTTTTTTACATTTTTTTTCATTAATTTGCTAACATGCTACTGACCTGGCATATTAAATTTAAAGTGATTCAAAATATATTGAACCAAATTGATAGACACAATATATATATAAAATATCGAATGGATAATGATTTAAAATGATTCAGATAGGTTTCTTTTTTTTAAAAAAAAATTAGGTTAACAAATTGATAGTTACTATAATTAAAACAAAAGGCTTAAATTAGATTTTAATCTTTAATAAATCACAAAATTTGGTTTTAGCCATTAATAAATTTTTTTTTCAGTTTCAAGTCTATAATAAATCGCAACTTGGTCTGTTAATTGTTGATGTGGCAAACAAAAGTTAAAGTCAAAGTCAACCCTGCTTATATGTTACCCCATTTATTCATGTGGCATAAAAAATCACTTAAATAAGTTTTTAGTCCCTAATAAATCGTAAATTTTGGTTTTAGTCCTTATCTTTAATAAATTGCAAATTTAGTTTTTAGCCCTTAATAATTTTTTATTTGTTTTTTGTCTTACCTATAGCTTGGTCCGCTAACTGTTAACGTAACAGTTAACTTGAACATGTCACCCTTTTCACCTGAGCAATCCAAATCCATGTGGTTAATGTCATGTGACTTGCATGTGTCACATAACCCAAGCGATGGTTCCTCACATATCTGAGGATCGACAGTAGTTTCATGAGAGATGAATGACGGTGGTTTGTGGTAGTGGGGAAGTCATGGAGGTGCCACTGCAGATCTTGTCATCCCTCGCCTCACCTTGTTCTTTATGTCGTCGAGGAGCACACGTTGTTTGTGATTTTTTCCTCGACAATGTGATTTTTTGGTAGAGTTACAGTTGGTGGTGTAGTGGTTGAAGCCTGGAACTACGATGGTAAGTGAAGAGCGATGACCAGTGGTCATAGGGCATAGAAAGGAGTCATGGGAGATAAGGGGAGACGGGAGAAAAGGGGTTGATTAATTTTCTTAGACTTAATTGACCAAGCTCACAACAACGACAACAAACAAAAATTAAATTTTATCAAGACTAAAACTTTTTTTTTATTAATGGTTAAAACCAAAATTTATGATTTATTAAGAATGAAAACATAGTTAAGCAACTTTTTATATCATATAGGTAGGTGATGTGTCACATAAGTAAGGTTGACTTCGACTTCCATCTACCACATCAGCAATTAATGAACCAATTTGACGGTAGAAACGAAAAACAAAAAAAAAATTTATTAGGGATTTAAACCAAAACAAATATTTATTAAAATCTAAAACTAAAATTTGTGATTTATTAGAGACTAAAAACTTATTTAAGTCAAAACAAAAATGTTATTTGTATAACCAAAAAATGAACAATATTAAACACATGAATACAGACATTTATGCATGCAAACACACATATATTTAATATTGTTCGTTTGTGTGTTTGATGATGTTTGTTTATTTATTTTTTAAATTTTTTCTGTTTAGTTTAATGTAGTTGGATGTTTTTAAATTGTACAAATAAAATTTGCTATTTATAATATGTAAATTCTAATACCTTGCTTTAGTTTAGTGCCACATGAGCCAATTTGTAAAGTTTTCACTCTCTCATGCAATGAAGCTCATCCTCTTCCTCTTTCCCACACCTCTACTCCTTTAGTTTGTATCATTTCCCTACAATAAAAACACAATAAAGTCTTAAGTAACCTTCACAAGACAACCTCTTATTTTGTTATATCAGCTACACAAAATTCCTTCTATATGATTGTAGAATAGTATGTAATTTTTATCTCTTTTGTGTTTTTCATTTTATTGCATTATGGGTTATTATTATACTTTCATTGCCTTTAACGTCATTATTTGATTTGTTAAAATAATTTTAAATGTTAGTTATTAAATTATTTTTTGTATAATTTTTTGTCTTAATTAAATCATCTACATTTAGATTCTATTATCAAGCCCAGAAATCTCACTAATTCATTCCTATTCAATTATAAGCCTTGTAGGAGTACAAATTTTTCAACGAAAATTTCATTTTAATAACTTTTTTTGTCTTTGCATCCCGCGAATTTGATTATAGTTGTAACTAAAAAGGTATCCAAACCTTGTGGGATAGTTAAAACAACACATGTATTAGTTCGATGTATTGTTGATCTATTTGGGGGAGCAATAGTTTCTTGTTGATTTTAGAGAAAATTCAAATAAAAGGATAAATTTCAATTTCCAGATATGCTTTTAGCTGAGACTATTAGAGTAAAAACATATCAATTTCCATTTTACCCTTATTGATCGAACTAACAGGTGCAGATCAGCTTGTTCTGTGAATTTAGCCGTAGAATAATCCTTGGACATAATCCATGAGATTGCCTAGCTGGCCACAAAAGAAATGAGTCGATAACCTTCTACAAAGGTGGTATTTTCTTTGAAATACAAGTAGCTATCATGAACTTCTTTAGGGAAAATTTTTAATGTGGGTTCAAATTCATGGAACCATTTAATGATCCACTTAGGGAATTTTAGGGACATTCCCTTTTTGAACCAAAAAAAAACCAGGAATGTTGATAAGGTTTATAGTAAAAGGTATTCTACCAGGCATCAATTTTGGGTTTAAACAATTCCTGATTCCAATCTTGAATAGATAATACCTTTAAAATTTTGACCTTTGAGTGCAGCAAGTAACCGTTTTGATCATTTTTTTGGGTTAGTTCCACTGACTCTGTATCTATAAGAATGAACTCATAAAAAGTTCGGGTTTTGAGAGGATGTTGGTATGGTATTGGAAAAGTGGAGGAAAGATTTGTTGAGCAATTTCTCGAGGCGATTTCTTCATCCACTCTTTTTCAATAATAGAGAGGGGAAACAAGTCTTCCTTTTCTTGATATAAAGATTCTTGGGTTGAAGGGGTTCAGTTTAAATATGTAGGAGTTAGTAAGGAGTTGTGATAGGTTAAGGGTGTAAATTTATTATAATTTGGGATTAACGGATTTTGTCTTTGTTGAGACATAGTCTTTACAACTTGTGAGTAAGGCCTTGGGAGAGGTGTTGAAGTAGGACCTATCGGATTAATGGAACTATGGCCAGAAGGCCGTATTGAACTTTGGGCCGATGACCCAATAATATTCTTGTTTGATCTTGTCAAAGTTGTCGGCGTAGTGGAACCTGGTGCCTGTAGTCTCACTCATTATTTTGATCCTTGTAAAAATTCTCTTGTAAGGACATTGGGTAAAGCATTGGTGTTTCCTTTTATATGGACTATTTCGAAGTCAAAACAAGATAGTAAAGATTGCCATCGGGCAAATATATGTTTTGAAACTAGATTTTTAACATCTTTTTGCAAAACAGAGGGAGCAACTTTAGAATCAGTTTTAATAAAAAAATTGTTTGTTAAATAAATCGTCTTGAAATTTCATAACATATAAAACTATTGACAAAAACTCCTTTTTTATTGTTGAATAAGATTGTTGAGAAGAGTGTCAGATACCTAAATGATATCTAACAATTTGTTCTTTACTGGTGTGGAGTAAAATTTGTTTTAAAATGCCCTCATAACCTACTGTTGATGCATCCGTTTCTACGATAAGTTTAGCATCTGGATCTAGAATTCCTAGGCAAGGTAGGGTTTGGACTAGTTTTTTAATTTGAGCTATTATCTGGGTCATACTATCATCCCATGAAGGGGGATTCTTTTTGAGTCTTTTATATAACAGGGAGCAAAAAACCCTAATGTTTGGAATGAAGTCTGCTATATAGTTAAGACATCCAAGAAACCTTTGTAATTGGTTTTTGTCCTTAATTTCATCTGGAAATTTAGAGGTAAATTCTAATGACCTTTGTATTGGGGTAATGGTTCCCTGATATACTTCATACCCTAGAAACCTAACTTTAGTTTGGAAAATTTTTATTTTCTTTGCCGAAACTACTAACCCATTTTGTTCGATAATTTCTATAAATTTTTCTAGATGTTGAATATGTTGGTTAATTCCTTTTGAAAAGACTAACACGTCGTCTAAATAGACAATTGTAAAATCCATATACGGATAAAATATGTCATTCATAATATTTTGAAACTCACTTGGCGCATTTTTTAGTCCTTGAGGCATCGCGTTCCATTCATAATGACCAAAAGGGACGACAAACGCTATCTTATATCTATCTTCTTTTTGTGTCTTTTATATAAAGGGGCGCAAATAACCCTAATGTTTGGAATGAAGTCTGCTATATAACTAAGACATCCAATAAACCTTTGTAATTGGTTTTTGTCCTTAATTTTATCTGAAAATTTAGAGGTAAATTCTAATGACCTTTGTATTGGGATAATGGTTCCCTGATATATTTCATATCCTAAAAACCTAACTTTAGTTTGGAAAATTTTTACTTTCTTTGCGGAAACTACTAACCCATTTTGTTTGATAATTTCTATAAATTTTTTTAGGTGTTGAATATGTTGGTTAATTCCTTTTGAAAAGACTAACACGTCGTCTAAATAACCAATTGTAAAATCCATATACGGATAAAATATGTCATTCATAATATTTTGAAACTCACTTGGCACATTTTTTAGTCCTTGAGGCATCACGTTCCATTCATAATGACCAAAAGGAACGACAAACGCTGTCTTATATCTATCTTCCTCCCGGATGGCAATTTGATAGCAGCCTGATTTCATGTCAAATTTTGAAAATAGGTTGACATTATGTAATCGTTTAATTAAATCATTTTTATTAGGTAAAGGATACCTACTCAATTTTAATGCCTCATTGAAAGGTTTATAATTTATAACTAACCGTGGGCACCTCATTCCTGTTCTGAGGCGTTCATAACATAAAATCCTGTACAACTCCAAGGAGATTTGGAGGGGCGGATTAATCCTTTATCCAAGTATTCTTGAAGTTCCTTTTTACAATATTGAATATAGTCTTTATTCATTTATATTGGTCTTGCTTTGGTAGGTATGTCCTTTTCATCAAAGTTATCTATATATGGTAGAGATACCTCATACTTTTTCCTATGCCAGAAGGCAGTAGGATTTAAGCTACATATCTCTTGTTCTATTTTTCTTTGAAAACTATTAATGACTTCAAGAAGATTTGGAGACTTTAATTATTGCTCTATTCTTTGATATTGAATTTCTTTATTGAGCATATTTAAATGGTTTTGCTTTCTTTGAATAAGGTTAATTTGTTTTATTGATAAATTTTGTAGGTTATGTAATTCTTTCTCTATGGGGGGGAGAGATGAACTCGAATTTTATTTTATTTCCTAGAGGGGTTGATATAATCCCGGTATTAGATACGGAAAAGGGGTATAATAAGTTTAGGAAAGGAGTTCCTAAAATCATTTCTTGACTCATATTTTTTACTAAGACAAATGCAGTGGTATAACATATTTTATTTTTACAAATCTTTCCATTAGAGAGCTTATAATTTATTTTAAGTCTTGATTCATTGGTAAATGATAATGCTTCAATTGTTTTTTCATAACACTTAGTTAATATTAAGTCTTCTTGAATACAATTAATGTCGGCTCCAGAGTCTATTAAAGCGATAACATTAAAATTTTCATTTTGAACTACTAAGGTTATTGGACAGTACCATTTATGTTGGGTTATTATTGTAAGCATATTGATAAAATTTTCTTTTTCATGATCATTAGTTGCTTTATTTTGGCTTAGAATCTCTTCGCCTAGAGCCTCAGTGGTTTTATGAGATCTAAGTAACTTATTACCTTCTACCTGTATTAATTTGAAAATTAAAGTTAGAGCCTCTTGTTTTAATTCTCTAATTTCTTCTTTTAACGTTTTTACTTCAGTTTATAAATCTTTTATAGTAACTTGATCATTGGGGTTTTTAAACCTATTATAGATATCTTTCATATTAATGGGAGCTACTTGAACTTGCTGCTTTTCCTATTTTTTTGACTAATTCTCCAAGCTGTTGTATAAACTCGTCCTTTAGAGGAGAATCTTCCATTTTATCTATTATATATTGAAATTAAAGTAGATGTTTGATCATTATCTAAAACATTTACTTTCTTAATGCAGTTAGTGCACGTGCATAGGCCAGGCCCTAAACAATTTTCTTCTTCCTCATAATGTTCTTCAAAAGAGGATGTGCTTTGATCATGCTGATGGATTTCATAGTTTTCTTCATAATCGTTTTCTCTTGTTATTGATTCGGAGTCTTCAGGCTCAGAATTTATAAGGATGTTCATAAGCCCTTGTCTTAGCTCTTCATCTATTTTTAATTCATTTAATTTTTGTTGTGTTGTACATTTATTGGCATAGTGTTCTGGTTTTCCATACTTCCAACAAACATTATCTTTTTCCTTGGTCTTTTTATATTTTGGCGAAGGTTTTTTTCTTATATGACCAGTCTTGAGATTAAGATGGTTAAGGTTGTGACGACTTATAGGATTGATTTTTATGGAAAGTTCTCTTTTTATAAGATTGAGGTTTAGATTGCTTTTTTTACTTTGGTGCTCGGAGCTCTCAATGGTTTTACACCATATTGTTGGCAAAATGTACCTAATTCTCTTTTATTGAGAGTTTGTTGTTTCCTTATCTTATTTTGTAATTTAAAGTCTATACAAACTTGTCTCCCTGTTTCTACTATAATATTATGGATTTGACCATATGTTAAAATATTGTAGTTTAAATTATAGCCTTGATGACTTTGTATATTTAGTTTGACCTTTTCTGCAAAGAGTTTTGGAAGTCCATAGACAAATCTTTCTTTCCAAAATCCTGCAGATCCATCTTCTCTGAGAGTTACTTTCGATAAGAACATATCTTTATACCATCTATAATCAGACATTGTTGGACAATACAAATTTGCTAATTGCCCTGCGGCTCGTTCCTTAAATAAATTTGGATCTCCAATAAAATTTTGAATAATTGTATATATTAAAGTGGCTACCGCGTCTTGTTCACCATTTTCGGTTTTAACACTTTCTACTATTATATCTTTATCTTGAGCGGTTAGCAAATTGTCCCACCAACCTTTTAATTGACCTGTAAATCCCTAAATCAGGGCTAAGACTGCATTTTTATTAGTGAATCCTTTTGATATATATGATGTTGCACACATGGACATTTGGCAGGTCAAATCTAAGATCTGTTGTTCTGCCATACCATCCAGGTTCCATTCAGCAATATCTAATCTACTATATGAGGTTTAAACTAATTGGGAATTCTTTCCTCAAATTGAATATCTGGATAGGATGGTCGGGATAATAATTTCTGAGTTTTGGATAGTTGTACCTTCTTTGAGTTATTTTATTAAGTTGTAATTCTTCAGTATTGATCATGTTAATGGTTTGGCGCTTTTTTAACTTCTCTAAAGTTTTCTTAATTTCTTCTAATTTTAGTTAGGTATCTGTAGAAAATTTAACTAATTCTAACTCGTTTTGATAAGGATTTATTTTATATGTAGGGGTTTCTTTTGGTTTTGAACTGCACGGAGTATCTTTCAGGCATTCTAGCCTTGTTATTTGTTTAGACATTACTCCTAACATAAGATTAGAGTAATTTAGTTGTTGATGAATCTTATCTATATCTTTCTTGTCTATTGGTTGGTCTTCTTGTATTACTGTTTTAAAAGGTATTGCTTCTAATTCTAAATTTGAAGTTTGAGTTTTTATCCCTTCTGTTGGAGGATATTCAGATTCTACTGTTGAATTATTAAGCGTTTTCCATGTTGTTGATCTCTTTTCTAAAGGATTTATTTCTTTAAAGTAATGTTGATCAAACCACTCAAAGAAATATATATTTATCTCATGGTTTTCTAAATATTGATAAAACAGTTGCTTAATTTTGTCTCATTCTTTTACTGAATAGTTTTGGAAAAACCATTCTACCTTGTAAGTATTATAAGGTGCTAAAAAGTTTTGTTTAATCCATTCTATCGATTTGAAATGGGGTCTCTTTAGTTAGAGTGTTTATCATTTGTGTCGTTGTGGGGGAGTATTGGGGAGATTTAGAATTAATATCTTGATATACAGGTTTTGTTACTAGAGGAGTTGGATGTTTAAATCCTCTAATTTCTGAAATTTTTTACCAAAAATCTGGTAGATTTTAATCCAAAATTAATACTCTGGATGATCTGGCATTCTCATACCCCTGGATGATCTGGCATTCGTATACGCCATCGTCCACGTAATAACAGTGTTTGCTAAAGGTTTCATTGATAAATGTTTGGCGTCCACATCGCCAGGCTATGGGTTTTACATTGAAATTTATCTGACTCATAAAGTATTCGGCACACGTCGACAGTGATTGGTCTGGTCTTGTTTCCACCCATTTTCCTTAGTTCTTTCGTTCGACGGCCACAAGCTTTCGAAACTAACTTTCCATCGGCTCCACTACAAATGGCTCAGGGACCTTGCATTAATTTCTTCTAACCTCTTTATTCTAAATTACTACTCTTTTCTCTTTTTTATTTTTGTTTTTAATTACTGTGATCAAAAGAATGGCAGACATCAATAATCCAAGCATAGAGAGGTAAATCCAAATATTCTCTATTTAGAGTTACTTATAAGTGGTCAAAAATTTTGAATTACAATTTCTTATATATATAGATGCACATTTTATATATATAATATAGGCAAAGCTTACAGCCTGATCGTGTATTAATTTTCTCAATTTTAAAATATAATTTTTATGATATATATAAAGCTACTCATAGTGTGTGGCTGATTCCATGGCTCATGCAGTGTGGTACTAAGTGCGAGCAGCAGAGTATACATTCGTCTTATCAAATGGGAGCTAGCATCAATTGCAATCAAGTATCAAGGTTTACCCAGCAATCCATTCCAAGAACATAGCATAGGCATGTTTATCTTTCTCATAGCTTTGTTTTGCCACGTCATTGCACCACCAACAGCAGCAGCAGCCGGACACAGATGGCTAACCGTTATTCTGTTCCATGGTTATGGCATGATTGCGTTCCAAGCAGGCCTATGGGTACTCGTTGGTCAATTGCCCTGGTTCTTCATCATCGATGTGTTCATGTTATTGGTAACGTTAATGTATTACCATAAGGAAATTGTTGAACTCGTCATTATATTTTATCACAAGATATTTGGGGAGGAGAAAGGTTTGATTGCAGACCATGTGGCTGATTCACAAGTACAAGAAGGTATTGATGCTCAGGTGACAGAAATTCAAGGAAATCAGCAACCATGCAATGGTTTAGTTTAGGACATTTAATTATTTTTCCTCCTAATACTTTGTAATTATTTTTTATTTGTATCAATAATCAGTTTCTTTTTACGCGGAAGAGAGAAAAATGATTAAATAAATAAATAAAGTGAACGTCTATATACCTAAGTGAATAGTATGTGTTTGGGAAAACCCATAAGCTATAGTCTTAAAGTTTTTGGTCAAGATGTAGTGTCTAACCCATTTATGTCTCGGTTAACCCGTTGATTTAAAATCTCCTCTGATTTATTTTGGGCTCCCATCACCGCTGGGTTTGCAACGACCTAGCCAGTGCATGTTTGCTCAGGTGTGATACTAGCCAATGAGTGTTTACCGTGAGTCTTTGTGAAGCTTTTGCCGATGGGGGAGCATACCGATGTTGGGCGGAGTTTGTGAAAACCTATAAACCCATTGCCTTAAGGTTTTTGGTTAAGATGTAGCATTTAACCTGCTTTATATCTCATTTAGCCCGTTGGATTAAAATCTCCTCTAATTTATTTTAGGCTCCCCTCAATGTTGGGTTAACAATAGCTCAGCTGGTGCGTGTTTGCTCAGGTGCAATACCAACCCATAAGTGTTTGCGAAGCTTCCTCTGAGGGGAGAGCATACCAATGTTGGGCCTCACACTTGAGGGAAAGATTGTTGTGTTCCAAGTATTAATGTAATAGTTTCATATCGATAAAGTTTGGACTAAGTGAATAATATATGTTTGGGAAGACCCATAAACCTATTGTCTTAAGTTTTTTTTGTCTGAATGTAGTGTCTAACCCGATTTATGTCTCAATTAGCTCATTGGTTTAAAATCTCCTTTGATTTATTTTGGGCTCCCCTCACTACTAGGTTTGCAGCGGCCAAGCTAGTGTATGTTTACTCGGGTGTGATATCAGCCCATAAGCGTCTACCATGAGTGTTTGCAAAGGATCCGCTTAGGGGGAACATACCGATGCTGGGCGGAGATTGTGAAGACCCATAAAGTCATTCTCTTAAGATTTTGGGTCAAGATGTGGTGTTTCACTCGTTTTGCCTGTTGATTTAAAATCCCCCTGATTTATTTTGGGTCCTCCTCACCACTGGGTTTGCAGCGGCCCAACTAGTGTGTGTTTGCTCAAGTGTGATACCAGCCCATGATCGTTTATCGTAAGTGTTTACAAAACTTCAGTTGAGGGGTAAGCATGTCAATGTTGGACCTCACACTTGAGGGAGAGATTATTGTGTTCTAAGCGTGAATATTACGTCTTACAATCATGAAATTTGAACTAAGGAAATAATATATTTTTTTGGAAGACCCATAAGTCTATTGCCTTATGATTTTTGGTTAAGATGTGACGTCCAACCTGCTTCGTGTCTCACTTAACTCGTTAGTTTACAATCTTATTTAATTTAGTGCTCCCCTCGTCACTTTAAGCTCAAGACATAAATGGTTAAATGCAATGATAAGTGGGCTTTTTGGGGACTAATCAGTTCAAATTCTGAAGATAACTGGTCAGAAATTCTTATACGACTAAGAGACACTTTCAATAATTTTTTTTTCTCTAACACTCGTGCACTCTGAATGCAGTTTCTATAAAAGTTTTGGAGTGCACAGGTCATCAGATAATCCGTTTGGCCTTGCAAAGCATATTCGGAAGCTAACCGTGGTTGTATATTATATGTCTAGACATTGATTAGTTCTTTGTTACGCGACACAAGTTTTTCTTCATGTATTTTCATGACAACATATCTCATTTTTTTTCTTTTTCTTTTTCCTTTTATTTTTTTCCAAAATTCCCAAAGTCAAAGCGCCACACTCCCCTATAAATAGCACACCATGGACCCTTCCACTGCTTGCTTTCATTTTATTTAAATTTCATCTGCTTATATATAAGTCAGTCCCGTTCGTGCACTCCGTCGTTGCTTTGCAGTAATCAAAATAAACTCAGGTCACTACACGGCATCCCCTGTAATTTTCTCATCACGTTCCTTTATAAATTTCACCCTAAACCACGAGTCCTCATCGCGTGTTTTTGACGAGGAAGAGCAACCACGAGCTTTGGAAACACCGAGGCTTTTTCCAGGATTTTTCGCAAAGTCGTGTAAATCATTTTAAAGGTGGGTGATTTGAAAACCACTGTCTATGTGACTCGTATGATGATTGTATAAATGTTTACATATGCTTTATATATGGGAAAAATAATTAATATGCTTACTGGATGTATTGGAAACGGTTTTGGGGAAAGAAAATGGGAAAAATTGTAATTCAGTGACCCTGGGTCTGTTCGTTGCGCTGAGCGGCCCGCTGAGCTCCAGGACGCTGAGCGGCCAATAAGGCCCGCTGAGCGGCCTGGGGAAAACCTGCCCCTGTACATATGTATTGTGGTTATTTGTTATTATTGATGATTTCTAAGAAAAATGAAAGGAATAATAGAAAGAATGGGATGATGTAGATTATGAAAATATCTATAGATCTTGTTGTATGCATGTTTATGGTTATATAATGGTGTGAACTTTGCATATCTGTGTATATATTAACGCATGCGTGTCAATGACAAAATATATGTAACTGATATGGTTTATTGGTGATAGGTATGATTATGCTACGAGTGTTTCGTGAGTAAATATTGTAAAAATATAATTTATAGTAATTTAATTAGTATTAATAACCTAAATAGCAAAGTGCTAGCATAGTGGCAAAATGTTATAAAGTAATATTTATCACTAACTAGGTAATGGAGTGTAATATTGACTATGACAGGTATTAATTCTTCTTATGACATAATTGTAATATTGATAGTTGGCTGAGTTTAAATGGATGTATTAGGTGCTAAAAACAATAAGGCTTTGGTGGATTAGATCATTATAGTATTTATTGAGAATATACATGTTTAGATAGAAAATGTTATGCTTAATCGTTGAATAGAATAATGTATGGATTTCTGTTTTCATTTGCTATTTTAGGAACTAATATTATTAGACATAGGATAACATCTAAAGCTTGATGTAATGAATGGATCTAGTTTTATGAACGATGTGCTATACTTATGCTAATAGGCATCATGAGGACTTGATTGTCGTCAGGACGACCATAGGTAACTAGAACTTAGCACCCAACCGTTCAAAGAGCATAAATGAATCTTAAGGAAAGTAAGAAATCTTAAGAAAATTCCAGGCACAGTAAGCCGTTATGTCACGAAAACAAGAATGTAGATATGTCAATAGGGAGATTCCCCTGGCTACCTTCCTGCATGGTTTGAGGTCTGCAAGGAAGGTTTGGCCATGCTCCTGTGTGGTTTGAGGTCTGCAGGAAAGGCCTGACTACTTCTTGCATGATTTGAGGTCTGCAAGGAGGGTCGGGCTTAGACGTGACTACTTTTCTGCTTGGTTTGAGGTCTGCAGGAAAGGGTGGTTACTTCTTGCATGGTTTGAGGTCTGCAAGGAGGATCTGACATAGATACAGTTACTTTTCTTGCATGGTTTGAGGTCTGCAAGGAAGGTATGACTACTTTTCCTGCATGGTTTGAGGTCTATAGGGATGGTATGACCACTTTTCTGCATGGTTTGAGGTCTATAGGAAAGGTCGGGCTACTTCTTGCATGGTTTGAAGTCTGGAAGGAAGATATTACATATGATAGACTACTTTCTTGCATGGTTTGAGGTCTGCAAGGAAGGTATGATGTTCCTACAAAAAGAAGAAATATGCAAGAATAGTATGTAAGAATCAGATTTAGAAAGCCCAATCATCTATCCGTCATAGGCAAAACAAAACTAGAATTCCCCTTATCACCTAGTAAATAGATAAAGCTACTCAATACTAGAATGAATAATAATAACCCGTAGGAACTTTAGTATTGCATTGGCACCTAGAGATCTCCTGAGTGGCCTGGATCATAAATGAAGTGAAAATGGTTAGCTATGCCTAATCCCCAATGAGGATGTGGCATTCTCATCCTCACTCATTTATGGTTCCAAGAGGACATGTCGAAGGCACTGGGGAGAAGGAGGCGTCACATGGCGGTGGAAGGCCTTGGCGTCAAGATGTTCGGGAAAGCAGCAAGACCACAATTTAGCCCTACGCGTCATGACTTCTATATGTGTTGTATTTTAGCTCTTATATGCCATTGATGTATATGTATAGGCATAAGAGAATGTGTAACTATTTTTGGACCTAAGTAAATATTGATATATCATGGAATGCTATGAATGACATTTCATTATGCTAATAAACGCCTAAGTCTTGTAGACTCTATCGCTTGCTTATATATGTATGCTTTCGTAAACTCGCATAGCTCATACTTTATGTTTTAATAAAGAAAGGAAAAAGTTTCAAAATGGTCCATATTTTCAAGTAAAAAATATTTGCAAAGAAAAATATAGGGGCTAGAAGTAACCCAACCAATGTAATTAACAACCCTATGAGCATTGCTTATGACTATAGCGTAAGCAGTTAGCAGGGGTGTTACACAATGGCCAAGCTGATGTGTGTTTACTCGGGTGTGATATCAGCCCATGAGTGTTTACGGTGAGTGTTTGCAAAGCTTCCGCTGAGGGGGGAGCATACTGATGCTGGGCGGAGATTGTGAAGACCCATAAACTCATTCCCTTAAGATTTTGGGTCAAGATGTGGTGTTTTACCCGCTTTACGTATTGATTTAAAATCTCCCCTAATTTATTTTGGTCCTCCTCACCACTAGGTTTGCAGCTGCCCAACTAGTGTGTGTTTGCTCAAGTGTGATACCAGCCCATGATCGTTTAAGTGTTTACAAAACTTCCGCTCAGGAGTAAGCATATCAATGTTGGACCTCACACTTGAGGGAGAGATTATTGTGTTCTAAGAGTGAATATTACGTCTCACAGTGATGAAATTTGAACCAAGAGAATAGTATATTTTTGGGAAGACCTATAAATCTATTGCCTTAAGATTTTTGGTCAAGATATGACGTCCAACCATTTTGTGCCTTACTTAACTCGTCATTTTAAAATCTTATTTTAGTGCTCCCCTCGTCACTTTAAGCTCAAGAGTTAAATGCAATGATAAGTGGGCTTTTAGGGGGACAAACAATTTAAATTCTAAAGATAACTTGTCAGACATTCTTATACGACTAAGAGACACTTTCAATAATTTTATTTTCTAACACTTGTATACTGTGAATGCATACTTAGACTAAAGTCTAATATGGAAAACGTGAAGTTAAGGTATAATATATTTCAGTTTGATAATTGTTACGGGCTAAAAACTGGGGTCCGAGGAGCTTTAACTCTCTAAGGAGGGAGAGAAGCTTATATCCCCAAAAAGGCTCAAAGATCCTCAGCCCACTAAGGAGTAGAAGAAACTCTCCCCACCTGATCACACTGGCCCAAAGCAGAAAGTTTCACGACTCCTAGAGGAGGAGAATGTCGCAAGCCCAAGACTCCGGGTTCGGTCCAACCCAACAAAACTAAAAGGAGATAGCAGCGACTTCGTCTCCTCCAATCCGCAACTAACTCCTAGATAAGCGGGAAAAGATAAGCTGCAGAGTGGTTAGGCAAATTTCCCTCACTTTATCTCTATCTTAACATTCTAACTCATCTATAAAAGCAAATGACCTCAGGTCACCAGGTATCCCTCATTCCCTTCCTAGAGAATTCACCTAACACTTGTGCTTACTTGAGCGTCGAAGTGCCTTTGCAAGCACACCCGCCGCCGCACTCTCTCTAAGAGGAAACCGCTTGGAACTTCCGTCCAAGCATTTGAGCTTCCGTCAAGATGCCTTTCTCACCCTCTACTCGTGTTCAGATAACCTCGTTCTCTATATGAATTACTTCCGAACAATACTGTTGTCGATTTGGTGGGTGTTAATAAATATTTTGGCAAAATGACTTTTTTGGCCCCTTAATTTTATTTGTTTTATTAATTTAGTTCCCTAATTTATTTTCCATCAATTTAGTCAGTTAAATTAGTATAATTTAGTTTTTTTACATTTTTTTTTCAATAATTTGCTAACACGCTACTGACCTGACATATAAAATTCAAAGCGATTCAAAATATATTGAACCAAATTGATAGAAACAATATATATAAAATATCGAATGGATAATGATTGAAAATGGTTCAGATAGATTTTATTTTTTTTGAAAAAAAAATCAGGTTAATAGATTGATAGTTCTTCTAATTAAAACAGAAGGCTTAAATTAGAATTTGGTTTTAGCCATTAATAACATTTTTTTCAGTTTCAGTCTGTAATAAAGCAACTTGGTCTGTTCATTGTTGATGTGGCAAACAAAAAGTTAAAGTCAAAGTCAATCCTGCTTATATGGCACCTCATTTATTCATGTGGCATAAAAAATCACTTAAATAAGTTTTTAATCCCTAATAAATCGTAAATTTCGGTTTTAGTCCTTATCTTTAATAAATTGTCCCTTAATAATTTTTTATTTTTTTTTTGTCTTACCTATAGCTTGGTCTGCTAATTGTTAACGTGACAGTTAACTTGAACATGTCACTCTCTCCACCTAAGCATTCCAATCCATGTGGTTAGTGTCATGTGACTTGCATGTGTCACATAACCCAAGCGATGGTTCCTCACATATCTGATGATCGGCAATAGTTTCACGAGAGATGAATGGCAGTGGTTTGTGGCAGTGGGGAAGTGATAGAGGTGCCATTGCAAATCTTGTTATCCCTCGCCTCGTCTTGTCAAAGATGTCATTGAGGAGCACACATTGTTTGTGACTTTTTCCTCGACAATGTGATTTTTTGGCAGAGAGTTGTAGTTGGTGGTGTAGTGGTCAAAGGATGGAACTACAGTGGTAAGTGAAGAGCGATGATCAGTGGTCATAGGGCAGAAAAAGGAGTCATGGGAGATAAGGGGAGATGGGAGAGAGAGAAGGGATTGATTGATTTTCTTATACTTAATTGACCAAGCTCACAACAACGACAACAAACAAAAATTAAATTTTATCAAGACTAAAACCATTTTTTTTTATTAAGGGTTAAAACCAAAATTTATGATTTGTTAAGAATAAAAACATAGCTAAGCAACTTCTTATATCACGTGGGTAGGTGATGGGTCACATAAATAAGGTTGACTTTGACTTCCATCTACCACATCAACAATTAATGAACCAATCTGACGGTAGGAACGAAAAACAAAAAAATAAATTTATTAGGGATTTAAACCAAAACAAATATTTATTAAAATCTAAAACCAAAATTTGTGATTTATTAGTGACTAAAAACTTATTTAAGTCAAAAAAAAAATCTTATTTGTATAAACCAAAAACAAGCAATATTAAACACATGAATACAGACATTTATGTATGCCGACACATATGTTTAATATTGTTCGTTTATGTGTTTGATAATGTTTATTTATTTGTTTTTTTAATTTTTCTGTTTAGTTTAATGTAGTTGGATGTTTTTAAAATTGTACAAATAACATTTACTATTTATAATATATAAATTCTAATACCCTGCTTTAGTTTATTGCCACATGAGCAAATTTGTAAGGTTGTCACTTTCTCGTGCAATGAAGCTCATCCTCTTCCTCTTTCCCACACCTCTACTCCTTTAGTTTGTATCACATAAAAACACAATAAAGTCTTAAGTAACCTTCACAAAACAACCTTTTATTTTGTTATATCAGCTACACAAAATTCCTTCTATATGACTGTAGAATAGTATGTAATTTTTCTCTCTTTTGTGTTTTTCATTTTATTGCATTATGGGTTATTATTATACTTTCATTGCCTTTAAAGTCATTATTTGATTTGTTTAAATAATTTTAAACGTTACTTATTAAATTATTTTTGATATATTTTTTTGTCTTAATTAAATCATCTACATTTAGATTCTATTATCAAGATCAGAAATTTCACTAACTCATCCCTATTCAATTATAAGCCTTGTAGGAGTATAATTTTTTTCATTTTAATAACATTTTTTGTCTTTGCATCCCGCGAATTTGATTATAGTTGTAACTAAAAAGGTATCCATACCTTGTGGGATAGTTAAAACAACACATGTATTAGTTCGATGTAACTAACTGTCTTGTTGATCAATTTGGGGGAGCAATAGTTTTCTCGTTGATTTTAGAGAAAATTCAAATAAAAAGGACAAATTTCACTTTCCAGATACGCTTTTAGCTGAGACTATTAGTAGTAAAAACATATCAATTTGTGTATTTACCAAGAAACCTTTTTGATAAAGGTAAAAAGTAGGCTTTTATATGACAGATTGATAGCATAAGCACTTACAGCACACACAAGAGGGAAAAAAAAAACCGCACCTACAGGTCATTATTACCTACAAAGGAGCATATTTTTGGAGATATGCTAGTGTTATCTTGGAGCATCATGTTAATTATAACCAAAATCATATAATAAATGACATTTTAATTATAAATAATAGATTTTGATGAGATAAAAGTTAGATCATATTTAACATAATACTTTAGAATTACACATTATGAGCATGAACTTCAAAAGGAGCCAGCTCACCAGGGATTTGTGAACTCTAATGCAAACAACGTAGTGCATTTCACTAGGCCTTCCACTTGCTTAAAAAATAAATATTTTCCGTTTGTGTTGGACAATATTGATGAAACTGAACGCGCATTAGGAAAATACGACAGAATTTCCAAATGCAGAGATCCAAAGCATACTTTGAAAAAAAGCTTTGATTTGATAGCTAGGAGGAGAATAAGAATGATTATGTTCCTAATTATAGCTTAGCTTTACCAACTTTGACTGTGTTATGGTAAAAGAAAAAATATATTAAGTACGATAAAATAAATTCATGACAAGGTGACCGGAAATGACAGAATGAGTTCACATAAAAAAAAGGTAATGGTCAAGCATTTTAGTTGATCTTGAGCAAAAGGCCCAATCAACTTGATAACGATGATTATGGTCGACCACAGATAAGGAAAGAAATGTTGTCGACCAAAGCCATAAATATGTCAAATATCTATTTTATAGCAATAAGTGCTCTGATTTAAGTTTTTTTTTTTTTGGGTAACCAACGAAGGTTTTGAAATATAAGGTAACATATTAGGATTTCTGTTTGAGCTTCTAGGAAACCATTGATATGGCTGTGAAGATATTTTGAAACGAGAAATAGACCCCCTATATGTTTATATACATTTAGATTGTACAATTTTGATAATACAGTTTTGGATTAAGTCTTGTCAAGATCTGTAGCCAATGACAATAGGCATTAGACTTGGTGCACCATAACTTAGACCGTAGCTAGTAGGAAATATAATCATACTAGCCTCTGTTCACTGATTACCATGGTGAGAAGAGTTCACATATTGTCGGTCTCTGTTGTGTTTATTGGTCTTTGTACCTAAATTGGGCATTGTCAACCTCTTCTGCCTGACTTGATGGATTCTGTGTGGAAGTTGGTTTAATAAGAAACCTTTATTTGAAATAAATGTATTTTCTGTATGAACTGTTGCGAATTATAGAGATAAATTATGGTTTCTGTTTTGAGAAAGAAAAGTGTTATAACTATTTGCACTACATTTCCCTGTAAGATTATTTTATAATCTCATGATAATATCGTTCATGTAACTAATAGTAGTGCTAACTTTAACAAAAGGGGATTAAGATGATGGCAATTAATCCTATAAAAGATTATAGAGTTAGTGGGGGGTATTTTGGTAAAATCGGCCATCCCCTCTCCCTTATAAATAAGATGTCGTTACTCAAAGAAAAATAAGGATTCAAGGATTCCAAAGAATTCAGAAATCATTAGGGTTTGAGGTCTGCTAAAGAAAATGTTCTTCTCACCATCAGAAGAGGTTGAAAGGATTAAAGGAAGAGAAGAGAAAATAATTTGTTAATACGATTCAATCACGATATGGATTCGGGTATGTGTTTATATTCTTAACCTCGTTTACAGTGTGATAATCATAAATTTCAAGATCATTGTTTCCATGAATTGGTTAATGAAAAATCGAAACTTACATTCCCTATATATTTATACTTTCAATGAGCTTGCCTTATTCTTGTTATAGGCTTTTATCCCTCATTGAGTCGGTGGAGTCACCCCTCATATACATTTCAGTTTCAAGTATTTCTTTGTATAGTTGTCATGGCTCGATGGAGTCGTTTATGGCGTGGCCCGTAAGCATGGTTTTTAAACTCTCAAGTTAATGTATAAACTCTCATGAGTTTATGATTTCACTACACAAAATGAGTTAACACTCATGTAAACTCTTTTCATAAACTCATACGAGTTTAAGTAAACTCTCAATTCTACTAGCGAATTTACGAGTTAAAATCTACCCACGAGTTACTTCAAAATGTATAAGTTTGGTAACTTTCTTAAATACTTAGCTGACTTTGTGTGTGTTAAACAATATCTATTAAGTTTATTAAACTAATTTTATATATTTATAATAATTGAGCTATGTTTTATCAAATTATAAAGTAATACATGTGCAAAATAAAGTATGACATAACTAAGTGTCATGCATTAAGGTATATTTAACATTATTCAATGTCAATTGTGAATACAAAAATTAATCATGTTTAATTCTTAATTTTATTATTTATAACATGTATTTTTTACGTATGTAAACTCTTACGAGTTTACAATTCAAGTTTCCTGATGCTTTACGAGTTTACTTAAACTCTCAAGTTTGACAACCTTATTTGTAAGTGTGTGGGTCCTTCTAGACTTCATGTGATTTATTTTTGTGATATATTTGAAGTTATCTTTAGAGTGCTTCATTAATCCACAAGTAAGGTCTTCACATCCATTGTGTATTGTATCATGTTTGGTAAGGAAAAGAGTTTTCTTTAAAAGTTTAGATGTCTTATAACTTGAACTTTGTCGAACTTCTGGTTTTCTTTATATTGCAAGTTTTGAACTGAAAAGCATTTTGAGAATGTCTTAGTTTTATTAGTGATTAAACACTTTGGTAGAAAAATGTATTTTGGAAAATATTTATTTTCAAAGAAAAACTTCGTCCACTTTTATGTAAAATTGTTAGGCTTGTTAGGGGGTTGTGGTTCCCTATGCGCCAGTCAATAGTCTGAGTTTTAGTTAGAATTAGTACCAAAAGAGATCATAAGACTTAGTTTGGTAAAGCTTTTTGAAGGGGTGCTCTTACTCTCAAAAAGCATAAGCCGATTTTTTGTGTTTGGTAAACAAAAAAGTTGAAAAACTTTTGCTTTTGGCTGAGAGTCAGAGGTGCTCTTAGGAACCCTAAAAAAGAAGTTTTTTAGAGCTAAATCTGGCTCTCCAAAACTTAAAAAAAAAAGACTAAAATAAACTTAAATTTTGATTAAAAACTCTATTGTCATTTATTAATTAATGAAAAATAAAGATAAACATTATTTTTTTAATATTTATGTCTTTTTTAGTCATTTTATGTTTTAAGAGAACTTTAATGATATATTTACCAAACATTATTCTTATGATTTCTATTTATTGAAAGCAATTTTTAGATTATTTTACTAAACACTGCTACTACGAGTTTTCAATAACAACTTTTAGAGAATAAAAAAACTCAACAACTTTTAGAGAGCCACAACTTACTAAACCAAGTCCAAGTATATCGTGATTTTTCTTCCATCTAGCTAAAAGCTCCTTGTTGTATACCACTACTCTGTGTATGTCCTAATTGTCGGATCATAAAGCCACTCAAGACTAGCTAACACTCAACACTACCTAATCACCTGGAGACAACATGGGAAAAAAAAACAACAGGAATTAGATAATATATCTCAACAATACTCTAAAGTATCATCGCCATCGCCCCAGCCACTTCAATTTATTATGAAAGGTGTAAGCATAAGAGAATTCAGTTGTATGTTTTCGAATCGTCATTACTGAAGTGGATTCATTTTGGACATATAATTTCAGATATCTCAACCATACATATAAAACCATTAGGGGTGTCAAAACGGGCGGGCTCGGCCCGTTTAAGCCCGCCCGTTAAGGCACGACCCGTTTAGGCCCGTGGGCCTAAACGGACCGGGCCAAAATTATGCATATTTTTTAAGCCCGGCTCGTTTATGGTCGGTCCGCGGGCTTAAATGGGCCGCCCGCTAGCCCATTTATTTTTTAAAAAATATTAAAAAATTAAAAAAGAATTCAAAAAAGTTCAAAAAAAGTTCAAAAAAATCAAAAAATTCAAAAAAAATTTATTTAAAAATTATTTTAAAAAAATTCACGGGTAAACGGGCCAGCCTGCGGGCCAAACGAGTCGGGCCTAAACGAGCTGGGCTTAAACGGGCCGGTCCAATTTTTTTTCAAATTTTCGCGGGCCTATTTTTTGCATGTAAAGCCCATCCATTTAACCGGGTAAACGGGCCGGATCCATTTTGACAGCCCTACAAACCATAATCATGTAAGGATGTAAACATGCGAGACTTATGAGCATAAGTGTGAACAGGCTGTGAGGCATAATGATACGTTTGGTTGCTGAGACAAGACAGAAATACAGAGAAATGGGAGCATAGACTTAAAAAATAAGAAGACAAGTCAGATTTGTATTCTTTTTTGTAGATACATTTATTTGTTTTTATATATTGTTTTATTTAATAAAAATAAGTTAGAAAATACACTCTAAATAACTTAAAATATCATTGTT
>QANU01032572.1:0-35086 GCA_003254905.1 Nissolia schottii
TGACATTAGTTATGTTAATGTTTTTAAGCATAGTGTTGTCTTTATTATATTTGAGTGTTTTGGCACGTGTTAACTAATATAATTTAGTTTTTCAGTCTCAATAATTGGCTTGTAAATATTAATTACGCGAAATTCCTCTTAAGGAAAAAGTGGGATGTTACAGACCTCTCCGGCTTATGATTGCTAATTTCTGACAGAAACCAGACGTTTGTTTTGCTAGTTGCTAGGTTTACGTTTGTTATGTTTAAGGTATAACACCCTAGCTAGGTGGGAATACTTGTAGTCCTTCATTACGTTTCGAAAACACAAGGTTAAGGAAAATATGGACAATTTTAAAACTTTTCTGCTTGTTACTTATTCATAAAGTATGAGTCGCGCGTAAATCAAGACAGATAATACAAACGATAGAGCCCAAACTTACAAAGGTTAATCCTTCATAGTATAAGCAAGTATAATAAGCAATTATATAAGCAAACGTGGTCCATCACAAATATTTACATCAACAGTAGAGTATTATAATAATTTATAGACGTGTGTCATATTCATCCAAATACATATTAAAACGTCTATGTGGCGCAAAACTAGACTAGCTAGTCCTTGGTTCTGGTCTTCTGCTAGCCTGCACTTGGTTCTTCACTGCTCCACGGGTGGCTCCTTATATGGCTCATCGTAACCCTCGTCCGCTTCTGGAAGCATAAGTGAGTGGGGGTGAGAACGTTTGTCCTCAGTGGTTACTTTGGCGTAGGGGTACTTCTTTAACTCACTTATGAACCAGGCCGCTCAGGAGATCTCTATGTTTACTTGCATACTAACATCCTACTGATTATTATCTTCGCCTAGGGTCCTGAACGGCTTTATCTAAGTTACTCGGTAACTGGGGATCTAGTCTCTCTTATCTAGGTTCTCGTGCTTATTAACCTCTTTCACCTGTATACATAGCCGTCTCGAGCGTTCTCTTGACGGTACTTACTTAATACATAGACTTGCATATGTTATTCATCATATACTTATGCATCACATATTCGTTCATCACATATTTATTCATCACATATTCATTCATCATGTATCTTATGCATGGGGAAAACTGGGATTCTTTTATGCATAGCAGCTCACCCGGGTTAGCGTCCTTCTTTCTTATCTCTAGTCCTTCGGCTCTTGTACCCGTGGCCTTTCGGTTACAACTTGCTTCTAACATTGGTTCCGTGGAAATCACTAACTTTTAGGCCGCTCAGCGCCCCCTTGGGTCCACTCAGCGGTCCCTGAAACCGTTCAGTCCATAAAATAGTTCAAACTATCTTTCTTTTTCAATTCAGCCTATAGACTGCTCAGCGGTTCCTGTCCGCTCAGTAGTTCATGAGGCCGTTCAGCGTCCTAGCGTGGCCTGCACAACCTGCTTTGCTCTCTTGCTTTCCTTTTTCCATGGACACTCCTTGGGGCTCTTCCACAAGTTCCAACAACCATTATCCAACATATTTCAACTCAAAGAATCATGGAGAAGCCATCTACAACCTAAGCCTAGCATAGCTAATATAAACTACCATAGTTCATCAAATCACCTAACATCAAACATAAGCAGACATAGCCACCCAAGAGGGTGAGCAAACCAAGTTTACACACCTTTTTAGAGGCTTAGAGAAGGTTGGAGATGGTGGAAAAGATGCAGGTTCGCTGGGGTTTAGCCTTCCCAGATCGCTTCCTGAGCTCAGCAGTGTTTTGGCAGGGTTTCCGACCCGAACGATTTTTCGGCAGAGCTTCGAGAGGGATGTGAGAATTCTGAAAATGAAAGGAAATGAGGGGCTATTTATAGGGAGAAAAGGCCGTGGGGTTAGGGGCAATTTGGTCCACAAATTTTGGCCAAAATTACCATTATGCCCTTTCTGATTTAATTAACTAATTAATTAATTAGGTTAGATAAATAAGAGGTCACATCAATGAATAGTAACCCTTATTTTATTATTTTTTTAGAAAAATCTGCAGCCATCAGGTGGGGAATTCAAATTTGGGTCCCTCCCGGTCCCGTTTCGCTCGTGTTTGGTTGCTCGCAGTCCCGGTGTGTCGCGCACGGTTGTCCGAAAAATATTTCGAGCATACCGCCGCTATCCCCTAATCTCCCTTAACATGGGATTGAGGTCAACTCAAGGCTTTTGTGAATTTTTCTCCGGGGGTGTATTCTTCTGTAACAAATAGGAATGGGCCTATGGCCCAATAACCCTATTAGTATCTAGAATATTATAAATAGTGAAAGAATGGAATTAGAGAGTATGGAAAATTTGATTTAGGTTATCCTGCCTCTCTCTCTAGGATTCTTCTCTCTAGTTTTCCATCTCTATCCTTTTCTTTGTAATTCAACACTACAAGAATGCAGAAACTACCACAATTATTCCTATCAATTCCATAATCCATTACATTACAAAATTACATCGTTACAAATGGTGTTTTCATTGGCCACCATGCCTACCATCCATGGTGGTGCAAACAACTCAACCTTAACACTAGAAAATTAAAAAAAAAATTACAAGAAACACTCCCACTATTCGACGGAGGAGATGCCTATTGGTGGATCCTTTGCGCGTCGAGGTTTTGGAACGCCAAAGGAACGCCGGAGTTGCAGCGGCTGTCGGAGGTTCTAGACGGATTGACCGTTCGCGTTCGCACATGGTTCAAGGTGTGGCGAAGGCGCAATCTGGCGGCCGATTGGCAAACCTTCGAGGTAATATTCCTGCACCGTTACCAGCCAGATTTCAGATCAATTTTGCCAGAAATTGCTCAAAATGAAGTTGCAGAGTGGGAAACTGATTGGGAAGAAATGATAGAAAAATTCAGATCAGAAGTACAGAGCAATTCAAGGAACAATCTACCAGAATCAGAAGCAAAAATAAAATCAACAGCAATAGCTCAAGAAGTAGAAAATTTAGATCCAGAATCAGTGAAAGAGCTACCAGAATCAGAAGACAAAATTCCAGAAAATGCAGAGACAAAGTTCAAAGCAATCAAGAGGAAACAAACAATGCAACAACAACTCAGGAATCCAAACATTCAGTTCTAGAATTGAAGCTATCAGATACAATAATTCATGCAAAACCAGATGATAAGGCAGAGATTAAAGCATTCAGAGAGAAACCGTTACCGGAGCCACCAGATCTGAAAGCTGCGACGGTGATGGCGCCACAGGAAGAGCAACCAAATCAAGAACCTCAGGGAGCAGTGTTTAGCGAAAAGGCTGTGGTACTTGCCGAAGATGAAGATACGGAGGCCGACGATGGCACGGAAGAGCTCTGCATGTAACTGCCCTCGGTTCGCTCTGCAAGGTTCCAAAGATCCGCGGAGAGTGGATTCGTCGTGGCGAACAAAACCCAGGGGAGCCACCGCGGCGGTGCCGGAGCCGGATCCAGTGGACGCAGACAAGGTGGCGTTCGCGGCTATAGTGGCAGACACGGTTTGAGGACGGAGAAGAGCACAGATCGAAGCAGCAACGGCGAGTCTGGTGCCGATCTGAGGGAGCTCCAGGCGGCGCGGGGGGTGACGAGACTCACGGCGGTGAGCAAGGAGGCCAGACTTGGGAGGGTGGACCACACGGCGTCACGGGCTCTTGCGGAGTGGACGACGGCGGCGGCGACGTCGTTGGACGAGGTGCAATAGCTAGCGGCAGACACGCACGGCGATTCACCCACCGCCATCACCAGTGGCTCTCGTGGGCACGATGGTGGGGGGCGCGAGTTGCTGGTGGCGAGGGCGCAGGGGCTCGCAAGGAAGCTAGCCACCGAGGTACTTCTAGCGGCGGTAGTATGCAACAATTGTGGGGGGCGCACGGACAGGGAAAGGGCACCTTGGGGGCAGGGCGAGAAGCCACGATGGCGGTGACAGGCAACGCGCCTGCACGGGCAGAGCGAGCATGGGTGGCTCGTGGGTGGCTAGCGAATGCTAAGATGAAGGCGACGGCAGACGAACGCGAGCACGACGGCGACACGCCGGTGGGAAGGGGGGTCGACGGGAAGAGCTCCTTTGGGCATGGCAGCGCCAACAGGAAGGAAAAAGAGGAGGCAAGGAGGCTGTTCTTGACGCTCCAGGGAAAGGATTGGGATGCGAGTGGAAGTGAAAGGACACGACCTGCCCTTAATCGCGATTGGGGAATGACGACCGGCAGGGGAACCTCGTGGGTCATGCCAGCGGCGGCTGCCTCACTGCTAGTGGTGGGAAGAGCAGCAGCTGCTGTGAGTTTCACAAGGAAGAAGGAGGCTAGGGTTGAATTGGGGGAAGAAGAGGAGAGTGGGTCTGGGATTATGGGTCAGGCACAAATCCGTATTGTGCAATTAGGCCAAGCCAGCACCACCACCGACAGCAACGAAAGTGACGGTGTTCGGGCGGATTGAGGCCTTCACGGCGTCGGGGAGGGGAACGGTTAGGGCAGCGTCGGTGGCCATGACGTTCCCGAGGGTTTGGACGGAGACGATGACATGAGCTACGGCTGCAGCGATTTTCGAACGGCAGAAGGATGGCGCCAAGAGGGGAGCGGACGACGCATCAGGGAAGGGGACCGGCGAGGACGCGCGCAGGCCGGGGTCTGCCGTCGCACCACTTGCCTTGAGAGAAACCACACTCACGACCATGGACGATGACGAACAGGGAAGCGGACAGGGAAGCACGAAGGAGAAGGCGCACATGTTGGTGGCTGCTGTGGCAACGTTGGTCTTGTTGGGGAGGGAAGCTCTCATGGCCATGAGAGTAATGGCGCAGGCAGAAGCTTCTAGAGAGCACGGCTGGGAGAAGATGGAAGACATTAGGGTTGCAATTGGGGGAAAGGAGAATGGATGCTCTGGTGCTCTCCTGGGTCAAGAGCAACCAGTTTTGCAATAATTGGGCCAAGCCCGCTACGGTCAGCTTAAACAAAATTCTTGTTTTTGGACTGTGTTGGGTGACATTTACTTAACAAAAATGAATGACATGGAGTGGGGTACCCTCAGAGAATTATTTCTACAATTTTCCAAAGATAGCTCAATTAATTTTAGCAATTTGCAATTTATGCAATGGGATCCTGGAGGAAATATTTTTTAATTTTTGGACCTTGAGGACAAGGTCCATTTTGAAAGGAGAGTAATGTAACAAGTAGGGATAGGCCATAGGCCCAATAAACCAATTAGTCCAATTGGGAGTCTAGGATATTATAAATAGGAGGTTTGAGTTGTAAAGAGGGTATGGAAAATGATATTGAGCCTAATCCTACCCTCTCTCTAAGGATTCTTCTTCTCTCTAGTTTTCCATCACTATCCAATTCCTTGTAATTCAACCACCACAAATGCATAAAATGCTATATACATTCCATTTCTATCCATAATTCATCTTTACACAAATTCACCTCGTTACATCTTCACAGGTACCTTTAATACTTCGTTGAGCTTTGGTGACTGCAGACCACCGTTCCACTTGCAGTTTTGCTATTGCCCAGTCTTCCTAATGAGGTTGTGGGGCTAATCTAAGGTGTTTGTAACTTTCCCTAGTATCGGTTAGGTTTCCAGAGACTTGGGACTCTCTACTCAGTTCTACTAGCTAAATGAGGCCAAACGGGACTGTTCTAATGCCTACAGAATCGTCCAGAACTGAACCAATTTCCGTTTTACCAACACTTTAGGGCTTTCATCCATCTCTAAGGGTCGGAAGGAATCATTTGAGTGTCAGCAAAATTTATCAAAACCAAACAGAATAATTTCTACTGGCCTTTACATGTTATCTTATACAAATGGCCCTGCCAACAGTTATTTAGGGAAATTTTCACTAAGATCAGAGTGGGATGTTACATTCCACCCCCTTAGAAAAATTTCGTCCTCAAAATCTCGTACTTGGAAATAGTTCTGGATAGGCTGCTTTCATGTCCTCTTCTAGCTCCCATGTTTGTTCTTCAACCTTTTCGTTCTCCCAGATAACTCGTACCATTGGAATCTCTTTGTAGCGAGTCTTCTGGGTCTTGCGGTCGATGATTCTTTGCGGTGTCAACGGCAAGGCGAAATCTTCTCTTAATATGATTTTCTCTGGCTCGAGCACATGATCAGGAGAAGTGGTATCGCCTTAGTTGAGACACATAAAAGACAGCATGAATATTCGCTAGATTTGGTGGGAGAGCTATCCGATACGCCACGGGTCCGACGGGCTCCAAGATTTGGAAGGGTCCGATGAATCGGGGACTTAACTTCTTTACCTTCAGGGCCCTCCCAATACCCGTGGTAAGAGTAACCTTCAAGAAGACATGGTCTCTCTCCTGAAACTCTAGTGGCCTTCTTCGGACATCGGCATAGCTCTTCTGACGACTTTGATTGGTGAGGATGCGTTGTCTGATCCGCTGTATACATTCCCCCGTGTCTCGGGTCTGTTCGGGTCCCAAGTATCTGTATTCATGACCATCGTTCCAACAGAGGGACGACGGACATTTCTGGCGATAGAGTGCTTCGAAGGGGGCCATGCCAATACTAGCATGGCAACTGTTGTTGTAGGAAAACTCTATGAACGGTAACATCTCATCCCAGTATCCAGGTAAGTCAAGAGCACATGCTCGTAGCATATCTTCCAACGTCTGAATTGTCCCCTCGGTTTGTCCATCCGTTTGAGGGTGATATGCCGTGCTCAACGACAATTGAGTCCCATACGCCTTCTGAAAAGTCGTCCAAAATCGGGACGTAAACCGTGGATCCCAGTGTAATATGATGGACGAGGATACGCCGTGTAATCTCACCACTTCCTTTATATAGAGTTGCACCAATTTTTCCAGTGAGTAGTTCATCCTCACGGGAAGAAAATGGGCATACTTGGTGAGCCTGTCAACAATTACCCAAATAGCGTCCACTCCCCTCGTCGTACGCGGCAATCCTAACACAAAGTCCATGGAGATACCGTCCCAATTCCACTCTGATACCTCCAGAGGATGTAGCAGTCCTGGTGGCTTCTGGTGTTCCACCTTTGCTTTCTGGCACACTAAACACTTTTGCACCCAATCCTCCACGTTTCGCTTCAAGCCTGGCCTCCAAAACATTTTCTTCAGATCATGATACATCTTGGTGATGCCTGACTGCATGGCGAACTTGCTTTTGTGACCTTCATTCAAAATGTCTCTTCGCAGATTACCTTCGTCAGGTACGCAAATTCGGTTGTTGAAGCGTGTGAGTCCAACACTTCCCATCGTGGCCTCTTTGACTTTCCCCCACTTCACTGCCTTGACAAACTTCTACCAGAGGTTCTCTTGATAATGCTTCTGGGCCTCGGTTATCCTCTACCTGAAACTGCTAGTAATCTGCAGCGAGTCTAGCTTGATGCTGCTGCCTTGTAACACAATTCCCAAGTTGAGGTCTCGAAAGTCTTCCAATAGCTTGGCCTCCTCCACCATCATATGGGCCATATGTAGGGCTTTTCGACTTTGTGCATCCGGCACTACATTTGCCTTTTTGGGGTGGTAATTCAGGCCAAAGTCATAATCCTTCAAGAACTCCATCCACCTCTGTTGTCACATGTTTAGTTCTGGTCAAAGAGGTACTTTAGGCTCTTGTGGTCCGAAAATACCTCAAACCGAACGCCATAAAGATTGTGCCTCCATATCTTCAGTGCGAAGACCATAGCTGCTAATTCCAAGTCATGGGTCGGATAATTCGCCTCGTGGGGTCTCAACTGTCTGGAGGCGTAAACTACCACTTGGCAGTTCTGCATGAGCACGCATCCTAGTCCCATCCTGAAGGCGTCACAATACACCTCATAAGGTGGGTCTAGCAGAATCAGTACAGGGGCTGTGATTAACTTGTCCTTGAGCTTGCAGAAGCTCTCCTCGCATTCAGGTGACCACTCAAACTTGACTTCCTTGCTGGTAAGCTTGGTAAAGGGTAGTGCGATCTGAGAAAACCCCTTGATGAACCTTCGATAGTAGCCCGCAAAGCCCAGAAAGCTCTAGATTCCTTTACGGCTGCAACCTTGCTCGGATCCACCGAGATTCCTTGCTCTGTCACTATGTGTCCCAAGAATTTTACTTCCTTGGTCCAAAACTCGCATTTAGAAAGCTTAGCATACATCTGCTTCTCCTTAAAAACGTCCAGAACCAACCTGAGATGCTTAGCGTGATCCTCCTCAGTCTTAGAATACACCAGAATGTCATCAATGAAGACTATCACGCATTCGTCCAGGTATGGTCTGAAGATCCAGTTCATATAGTCCATGAAAATTGCAGGGGCATTAGTCAACCTAAACGACATCACTGTGAACTCATAATGACCATAGCGAGTCCTGAAAGCCGTCTTGGGAATATCATCGCCTGCTCCCCGTATCTAATGATAGCTAGAGTGTAAATCAATTCTTAAGAATAGCTTGGCACCTCTGAGCTGATCCATCAAGTCGTCTATCCTTGGCAACGGGTACTTGTTCTTGATGGTGACCTTGTTCAGTTGCCAGTAGTCGATGCATAGCCTCATCAAACCATTATTCTTCTTTACGAACAGAACTGGAGCTCCCCATGGTGACGTGCTGGGTCGGATGAACCACTTGTCCAATAGTTCCTCCAGCTGCTTTTTCAACTCTTGCAACTCTACCGTGGACATACGGTACGGCGCCATTGAGATCGGTCCAGCTCCTGGAACCAAGCTAATGGAGAATTCCACTTCTCTCTTTGGGGGAAATTCTGGAATATCATCTGGGAACACATCCGGATAATCACACACCCCAGGAATACACGCAACCTCCTGCCTTGTCTCGACATCCGATGCGGCTAACAAAATGTATTCCTGGCTCCCCAACGGACAACAGTACAAGGTTACCAATTCCTCCTTAGAGGGTGTCGTGGTTGAAACCACGGAAGGAAAGGTTACTAACTTCCTAGCGCAATCCAAGGTCACTTGGTTTTCGCGTAACCAATCCATTCCTAGAATGATATCCAAGCCCACTAACGGTAAGCATATGAGATTAGCTACGAACATCCGATCTTGTAGCTGGAGTGGACACTGGAGACATACTTGGCACGTCTCAACAGGTGGAGCGGTTGGAGTAGACACCCTCAGTGTCTAGGGTAGTGCTACGGGCAATAGGTTTAGTTTCCTAACATTATCATAGGAAATAAAAAAGTACGAGGCTCCCGAATCATACAATACAGTCAAAGTACTACCCAACATCATACACTTACCCATGATCAAGCCTTTCCATACCTAAAACATACATTTTGTCCTACATAGCAT
Organism: Nissolia schottii; assembly: GCA_003254905.1. NCBI lineage: Eukaryota > Viridiplantae > Streptophyta > Magnoliopsida > Fabales > Fabaceae > Nissolia > Nissolia schottii. Next base: position 9,195 of record QANU01032572.1, read on the forward strand.
TCTCCCAGGTGGAGTCTTCCACATTTCGGGCACGACGGCCTAAACTCTTGGCTTGGTTGAACTCCTCGGGGGTCTTGCCCGGAGCTTCTGATAACACCACCCGGTTGCGGTGGCCTAACTGCTTGCTGCTGGGGCTTGACCACCTGTTGCGGGGGTCTGGCAAATCTTTGGGCCCGTTGGACCCTCACCACCCATTGGTGCGGTCGTGGGAGAACTTGTCCTCTACCTTTGCTAGGGAGCGGAGTCTGAAAAGGTCCTTTCTGTCGTTGTTCCTGCAAGGAACCCCCTTGCTCCTTCATCCTCCTCTTATTTCTAGCGTTCCTAGCCCTGGCCAAGTTCCTGGCCGACTCTTCCAGGGTCATGCACTTACTTACCAGCAGAGCGTAATCCTGGATGTTCCAATGATTAATGGCCATCTGTAATTCCTCCTTCAAGTCCCTCTAAAACTTCCCATACTTCCACGCTTCGTCAGGGTGCAGCTGATATGTGGAGGAATAGTGGCACGATCTCTCGAAGGTGGACATGTACTCAGCAACTGTCATGTCCCCCTATTGTAGCTCTAAGAACTCAGCTTCTTTCTGATCCCTAAGCCCCTTAGGGAAGTACTTGTTCAGGAGAGCAGTTGTGAATCGATCCTATGTGATGGGACCTCCTTGCTGTTTCAGAAGAGGTCTGGTGGAGTTCCACCAGGTTCTGGCGGTACCTCGTAGCTTCCGTGTCGCAAATCGGGCCTTCTGCACCTCGGTGCAGGGGACGTCCTCATATACCTGTTCCATTTCTGCTATCCAATTGTGGAGACGTTCTGGGTCCATCAGTCCTTCAAATATTGGAGGGTTTGTCCTTCCAAATTCAGTAAACTTCTTGGCTTCTGCCTCTTTAGCCATCGGGGCAGGGTTTCGGTGTGCGGTGGCAGCTGCCATTTGGGTTATTACCTCAGCTTGAGCTTGGGTGGCTCGAGCCATCTCTCGAAGGATATCGGCAAAATCTGTTGGTTCCATAGTGCGTTGTGTAGGGTGTCTTCGTGGTGGGATGCCTAATCTGTTGTACCTGCACAATTCTGAGTTGATCAGTCTCAAGAAAGGCGGGTACACATGAACTTAGCACATACCACGTAGCAAAGATATACACCGTTAATCATGCCCGGAAGCATAGTGCAGCTCAGTCCATAGGCTCACGTAGGACCAAACTGCTCTGATACTAACTATAACACCCTAGCTAACTGCCTATGCTTGAGTCATACGCAATGCTCACTAGGTTGTTGATCACTTGGTGGGAATACTTATAGTCCTTCATTACGTTTCAAAAATACAAGGTTAAGGAAAATATGGACCATTTTAAAACTTTTCTACTTGTTACTTATTCATAAAGTATGAGCTGCGCGCGAATCAAGGGATATAATACAAATGATAGAGCCCGAGCTTACAAAGGTTAATCCTTCATAGAATAAGCAAGGATAATAAGCAATTATAAAAGCAAACATGATCCATCACAAATATTTACATCAACAGTAGAGTATTATAATAATTTACAAACAAGTGTCATATACATCCAAATACATATCAAAACTTCTATGTGGCGCAAAACTAGACTAGCTAGTCCTCAGGTCTGGTCTTCTGCTAGCCTACACTTGGTTCTTCACTGCTCCGCGGGTGGCTTCTCATATGGCTCCTCGTAACCCTCGTTCGCTCCTGGAAGCATAAGCGAGTGGGGGTGAGAACGTTTGTCCTTAGTGGTTACCTTGGCATAGGGGTACTTCTTTAACTCACTTATGAACCAGGCCGCTCAGGAGATCTCTATGTTTACATGCATACTATCATCCTACTGATTATTATCTTCACCTAGGTTCCTAAGTTACTAGGTAACTGGGGATCTAGTCTTTCTTATTTAGGTTCTCGTGCTTATTAACCTCCTTCACCTGTATACATAGCTGTCTCGAGCGCTCTCTTGACGGTACTTACTTAATACATAGACTTGCATACGTTATTCATCATATACTTATGTATTACTTATTCGTTCATCACATATTTATTCATCACATATTCACTCATCATGTATCTTATGCATGGGAAAACTGGGATTCTCTTACGCATACTGACTCACCTGGGTTAGCGTCCTTGTTTCTTATCTCTAGTCCTTCCGCTCTTGTAACCGTGGCCTTCCACTTACAACGTGCTTCTAACTCCCTATTGACGACGACCAGGCAGCGCTCTAACTTGGGTGGTTGCGATCCACCAATGCAACTAGGGTCATTATCGTACATCAATAGAGATAACCATCCACCTAGTGGGATGGCGAGGGGCTGGCCCTTGCGACGCAACCAAGCGTGGACTCACATCATCCTTGTTACATCATCATCATATCTTAGGTGTGACGTCACCCTCATCATTCATCATTTCTTTCTTTGCTTTCTTCCTTTCATTTCTCTATTTCTTATCATTAACCTCCTTGACCAATCCACCCTTTTGGGACTGGGGAGGTAACTTCCCTAACCAATCCACCCTTTTGGGACTGGTGAGGTACATCATTAACCAATCCACCCTTTTGGGACTGGTGAGGGGCGTGTCCGTAGACTTGCCAAGAGAGAGACTTCCTATTATATAACTACATACTTTCAAATATGGTCTTAGATATGCTCTTCTTTTCTGAGATTGCCTCGGTTGCCATATCCGAGTTAATGGTCTTAGCACTTTCAAGTTCAAATCTGCACCAAAATATCCTTTACCAAGAGCAGACAAATGGTTAAAAAGATGTGTAAATCATTTTTGCATGTCAAGGATCTTTTCTCCTGGAAGCATTCTAAACATCTCATATTCTTGTGAGAGAATGTTTAGTTTGGATCTTTTGACTTCATCTGTACCCTCATGAGTGGCTTTTAGAGTATCCCATATTTCTTTGGCTGACTTGCATGAAGAGACTCTAAAGAATTCATCCATTCATAGGGCTGAGGTTAGGTAATTCATGGCTTTGAGATCATACTGAACTTTCCTTTTCTCTTCATCACTCCATGCACTCATGGGTTTTGGTTTGCTACCATTTTCATCTGTGAACATAGGCACAAAAGGACCTTCTTCAATTGTTTTCCAGACTTCTAGGTCTTGGGCTTTTATGAAGATCATCATCTTGATTTTCCAGAAATCATAGTGATCACCATTAAAGCACGAAGGCCTATTAACATTCAACCCTTCACTCAAAATTGGTCTTGAGGATGCCATCTATGGATCTTAGGAGTGATTTACCTAAACTTATGCTCTGATGCCAAATGTATCTATAGATAGCAACCTAAGGGGGTGAATTAGGTTTCACTCAACTTTTCTCGATTTTGGTTCTTTGAAAAAGGAAAATGGTTTCAAACCCTAATTCTAAAACTTGAACCTAATAACCAGCAATAATCAAAATGCTTAAGATTGATAATGCAGCAGAAAGATAAATTGATGTAAGTAAAGAGTGTAGGGATAGAGAAAATCATACCGAAAGATTTATCCTAGTTGACCTTCTACCACCGAAGGCTACGTCCAGTCCCCTGTTCTGATTCACGGATTTTTCCACTATGTAAACTTGTGTTGTGTAAACCTCACACCTGAGGCACTTACACCGACAACTTCAAGAGAACAAACTCGTTCCCCTGGTTACACAGTACCCTCATCGAACACTACGGTGATAATCAGAACTTCCTCACCGAACACTACGGTGATTAACAAACCCACACAGAACACTACGGTGCCACAATTGATTCACAATTGTTGAAGAAGTAATACAATGGATTATTCAATCCTAAATTCAGGATTAGAAGTTTTCCTGAATAGAAAGCACTTATGATATGACAATTAAGGCTCAAAGGCTTTCTTAAGTTTTGGATTGAAACACCATTGAAATTTCCTATTGAAATTGTGTCAGAATATGAAAGTAAGAATTGAGTTTTGGAGTGGTTTTTGAGTTTGCACGAAATTCACACTTATATAGGCATAGGTGCCTCTTCATGAAGCAGTTTCATGGCTTCCAAATGCCAAACAACACAATGATTCATGAAAAAACACACCAGTTCGTGCATGTAATCAATTAACCAACTGTGATAATCGATTACACTCATAACCGTTGCCAATTGTCAAATTTTGTGTGGTGGTAATCGATTACTTCGAATGTGTAATCGATTACACACATAGAAAATGACACATTTTCAAATTTTTGATGCTGGTAATCGATTACATCAAGTGGGTAATCGATTACACTCACAGAAAATGTTTTCCAAGTGTTGCAAACCCTAGAAAAGTGTTGCTAACTGATTTTAGGGTTTAAGAAAAATGTTAGACTCGTTAGATTAAAAACCTTATGAGCCATTAACCATAATATCATAAACAAGTGCTAACTATTAGACTTTAAGGTAAAAACACTTGAACCTTCAATATGTTGACCGGTTGAGCTTTGCAGTTCTTTGGTTGTGTCTTTGCCTTTTTCTTGCTTTTTGTTGATGTTTGTTGTCTTCATCAAAACCTAGCCATCAAGGTCAGAGAGAGAGTCTTCTTCACAAATTTGACTTGCTAAGTGGCACGCTTCATCGCCGTGTAGTCTTGGTGTGTCTTGGCCGAATTTGTGGTCAAGATTTTAGGGCCAAATACTGATCAATTTTGATCGTGTTTGGTCGTTAGCTATTCCGATACTTCGCATATGGGTATCCTAAAAATATTTCGATCACATCCTTGTGATCTACTAATTTTTCTAATGAGAAAATTGGATTAATCTAAGGTATTTGTAAATTTACCTCTGTAAAAGTACGTTTTACAGACACCTTAGATATAACATTGTACTCTGATGACTAAAAGAATTTAATTTAGTGTTGGTAGAATTTTATAAAACTTTGCAGAATTTCTTTTTTAGACATTTTTTTAACTAAGAGTTCATGTTTCTAAATGTTTAACCTACAATGAGAGTTTATATGCATTTATGTAACTAGATTTTCACTAAGGAGAAAACATGATGTTACATTTGATACATAAAATATTAAAAGTCTATTTATAAATCGATAAAATGAAATATAAAAAAAAGATAAAATAAGATAACGAATTTTTCTACCTTAATCAAAGCCTAACCGAATTGGACTTCTACCAAATATTTCATTACAAAAAATAATATTATAATTTCTTAAGCGTGGCTTCGAGAGATCAAATGAGCTCAGCAAATCTCAATCTCAATATGCCAAACATTACCGAACCAAGCAGCCGTGGGTGCGGAAGGCTCTCAGCAAAACTCAGTATCACATAAGACGCTAGTGTGTCCTTTCAATTCAACGTCGTGCTGTTCAAAGTGAGACCAAACTTCCCACATGTCAACGGGAACGCCCAAGTCCCACCAATGGCAGTGGGAGAACGCCGCAGCAGGCGCCGCCGCTGGGTTCGCCACCGTTGCCGTCATGCACCCACTCGACGTTGTCCGAACTAGGTTCCAAGGTTTCTTTAATCATTAATACTAATTATAATTCTCTCTCTGGTTTTATAAACTGAGTTTTCAGATTTGTTCCATGTTTAGCATTTGAAGGATTCTTTGATTTTGCAGTTAACGATGGTCGAGTCTTTAATCTCCCCAGTTATAAGAACACTGCTCACGCCATTTTCACCATCGCTCGCTCCGAGGTCTGTTTGTTAATCCCTCCAACCCCAGCCGTTTTATCAACTACGGATACAATTATCTTTACTTAGTGAAATTGCATAGTTTTTCTGCATTAACAACGATCATAGTTCCCTGATTAGTCGTTTGTTTGGGTTTATGATTGTTGGTTATTGGCTGTCACAGTATAGCATTTTAGATAGATTGGCATTTAAGAAAGGAAATCACCTTTCGGAACCAGGCTTGTATAAATATATGCATTACACTTTACTTCTTTGATGGTATAGCTGATGGTCGGGACAAATGTCACAAATTTGATAAAATAAGCATCATAGGTCAGGTATTTGTGAAGATTAAATAGAATCTGAATACGTTTAATTCTAAGAACTGAGATCTTATGGTCTGTCAGTGTCGCTCATGGTGAGATCAATGCAAACTGAGTTTCAATGCGAAATTGTGTCAAGGCTTCTTGTCATGCCCAGCCTATGAAGCATAGATATGAACAAACATGGGACACCACACACGACACACGGACACAGGCATGACAACACACCAAATTTAAAAAATTAGAGGACACAGATGCCTTATATGTGCGCGCACGCACACACAGATACATACATACACATACATATATATACATATATATAATTAAAATTTAAGAAAAAATTCACTATCTATATCATATATATATATATATTACAATGATATCTTGGTATAATTATAGTTATAGATGTTAAACTATCAGTTTTCATTACTTTTCACGTAAAAAAAAAGGGTTTTCATTACTTTTGAAACCATTTTCTAAATATATAAAACACTTTAGATGTATGTCATGCATCAATACTTGCTATTTCTAAGCAAAGATGCGCACGGAACTTTCCGGGCTGTGTCTTGCATGCCCATGTCTATGCTAGAAAAAACAAATATTTTGATTACGACATATGTCATACATGTGTCCAACATGTGTCTTGAAGTGGCAGACATGCCATTGAAGGGAATTGTCTGTGCTTCATAATACCTGGTTGTTGTTGGTGGTGTTATTGTAATAGTTCTTGTTGTTGCTGTTGTGTGTTTTTTCTTCCTGTTGGTCATTTGTCATTGTTGTTTGTTGATGAATGGTTGTGAAAGTCATTAGATTTAATTTTTCATCTTGTGCATTGTCTTACTTTCACTTTTGTTCAGATGTAAGCAGGTAGGATCATAGATGTAAGACTCAATATCCTTGCCTCCTGCTTATAATTAAGGGTTTTGGCATTGAAAACTTGACATCTATTGCAAATTGCAGTAGGAGGTATTTATGTTCTCTTCTTTACCTTGCAGGGATTAAGAGGGTTATATGCAGGCTTTCTTCCTGGGGTTCTAGGGTCCACTATTTCATGGGGTTTATATTTCTTTTTGTGAGTACCAACTTCTTGTAGTGGGATTTAATTGTATTAAGTCAACTTTTGACCTATTACCTTTTTAACTGATGTTCACTAGGAGAGAATGATATTATTTAGGACGGCAGAATGTGATGTTAGCTTCCTGATTTTTGCGCATGTAGGATGCATCCTCTCAAGTAAAATGCTAACTTGTTTCAGTTAGTCTGATAGCTCTCTCTCCAGTTTTTTTTTTTATTTTTCATTTTATTTTATTTTATTTTTTTTTAAAGAGATTACTCTTCCAAAATAATCTATATCCAAATCCCAAACATGCTTTATCTCCTTTTTCTTTGTCAAGGCTGAATCAAAATGCTAGTATCACCTAATCTACAGTACATGACAATTGAAGAAGAATTATGTTAATGTCTATGTAAAACATGCATGACATTCACTATTTGTTGATAATGAAGGATTTGTTTGGGCATCTATGTGCTTGTATGAGTGGACTGATGCATAGAATTTGGTTAGTTTTCATTTAATGTCAAACATTTTTGGAAATTACACTGCTTGTTCTTTATCATGTCAAATTGTCAATGATCCACCTGATTTACTAAAGTGCCAATTTCATCATGCTAAAATCTCTTTGAATTGAATTGTAGCTATGACAAAGCAAAACAAAGATATGCTAGGAATCGGGAGGAGACGTTGAGCCCAGGTCTTCATCTTGCCTCAGCTGCTGAAGCAGGAGCATTGGTGAGTGCAAAATTTGTATATACATCATATATATACTTCTTAGTAAGATTCACATAATTTGTAAGTTGTTAAATTCTAAGTTTTGTTTATATTGAGCCCAAGGAGTGATGAAAGGTGATTCAATGAGTACTTAAGGAAAATTATATTAGATGGATTTGCCAATGAACAATATTGTTAGAAGAGTGTATGAGAATATAGTTAATATGCTTCAGTTTACTACTTCCTTGTCTGTGTGTGTGTATCTTTGAAATATTGCTTTGCTTTTATAGTTGAATGCTTAGGATTCCAAAACCCTGCCAAACTTATTATGGCACATTCATGAATGGGGTCAAAACTGATCCCTCGGTTGTTTTGGTTCCCTTGCTGTTTGTCAGGTTTGCTTGTGCACAAATCCTGTTTGGCTTGTAAAAACAAGATTGCAGCTTCAGACTCCTCTTCATCAGACACGACCATACTCTGGGATTTATGGTCTCATCTCTATCTTATATTAACTTTATTATAAATTGTTCACCTTGGGGTTTTACTTTTCATAATATTCACTTTGTAGAATTTGGCCCAATTTGACATGTAGCTCATGAGTCATGAGTTCAAATCCTTGAAATAGTCTCTCCATTTGTGGGGACAAGGCTGTGTCTACACTCTTTGGAACTTGGTCATCTTTTTTCATTTATCATTTTTACAGAGGAATTTTTAATCTTACTCACCTTCTCCCAAGATGAGTTTGCAATTAGTATCCAGAAGTCGAAAGACAAGCTCATTTCATTGCTTTTATTAGTTATAATATTTGGTGGAGCATTTGTCCTTCTCAGCCAGATAGATGAGTCTCTCCCTGATAGGGACTTTGTATGGGCAAAGTCCCACATCGGGTAGTATGGGATGCTTGATGGGGTATTTAAGCTCTTGGCTCTCCCTCCCTAATAGTTAGCTTTTGGGGATGGGCTCTCCAGGGGTTTGGGTACCTATCAATGGTATCAGAGCCGGTAGTCGACGCATCGGAAAGGGCTACCTGCGGAGGGGCTGACCGGCCAGGGCCGAGTGAAGCGCCGTAGAGTGGAGCCGCNTGAGCTTGGGACTCCCTTATCTCTTCAATCTGCTTCTCGACTGCCTCCATTCTAGCCTCCATCACAGCGCGTGTGGACACCATGCACAGTTCTCCCAAGGAATGGTGCTCTGATACCAGTTGTAAGAACTGGTATCAATTTAAATCAATTACTGAATAATGCTGAATGTTTATTGAGAAACCGAACCCTAGTGGGGAGTGCGGTGCAGAACAAATAAGCTGACAAAGATGATAATTAAGAAAATAACCTGGGAATTAAGGATCCCTTGGTCCCCTATGTTCTGGCTGAATTTCTGAATGCCCTCCCTCTCACCTTCGGTTCCCTCATATACTCCTAATGAGAGAGATAATTATGGCTAATTATTTTATTCTTTTCCTATTATAATGCAACAAACAAACCCCCCCTGATTTGCTCCACAAATCGGTGCAAATCAGAATCACAAACCCCCCTGATTTGCTCAACAAATCAGAATCTGTTCTGAATTATTTCCTAATTCCTTCCTTTCCTGGAATAGTGGAACGGAAATGGAATGATTCTCTTTCCCTTATTAGTGGTAACCGAATCAGCTGCATGGTCTGTAACACTCCCATAATTAGATAGATTAAATATCAAGGAAGAAGATCAAAATTATACGTTTTATCATAGAATACGAGAAGCAGAGGTAAAAGAAGCTTTGAAGCGGATGGAGAATGGTAGGGTAGTAGGTCGGATAGCATACCTATTGAGGTATGGAAATGCCTTGGAGAGAAAGGAACATGGTGGCTCACAAAGCTTTTCAATGAGATCATGAGGTCGAAGAAAATGCCAGATGGGTGGAGGAAGAGTGTCTTGGTTCCCATCTTCAAAAACAAGGGAGATATACAAACTTGTGCAAGCTATAGAGGGATTAAGCTCATGAGCCACTATGAAATTATATGAAATTATAGGAAAGAGTAATTGAGCTGAGATTGTGATAGGAGACTCACATCACAGAAATCAGTTTGACTTTATGACTGGGAGGTCTACCATAGAGGCGATCTACCTATTGCGGAGATTGATGGAGTGATACCGGAAGGACCAAAGAGACTTACATGTGGTTTTCATTGATTTGGAGAAGGTGTATGATAGGGTGCCAAGAAAGATTTTATGGAAGGTTCTAGAGAAGAAAGGAGTTCGGATTGTTTACATACGAGTAATCAAAGATATGTATGACAGGGTCACAACTAGTGTAAGAACGCAAGGTGGAACGACAAGGGAATTTCCTATCACCATTGGTCTACATCAAGGGTCAACTCTGAGTCCTTATCTTTTCACCCTTGTCTTGGATGCTCTTACTGAACACATTCAAGGCCCAGTGCCCCAATGCATGCTTTTTGCGGAGGACATTGTTTTGGTGGGAGAGTCGAGAGAAGAGATAAATGGAACGTTAGAACTATGGAGACAACCGTTGGAAACACACGATCTTCGTATAAGCAGAAGTAAGACCGAAAATATGGAATGTAGGTTTAGTAAGAGGCTTACAAATCCAAATGTAGAGGTGAAAATTGGAGACGATCCTATACCACACGTCACAAAAGTACCTTGGCTCCATTATCCAAAATGATGGAGAGATAGAGAGTGATGTTAGACTTAGGATCTAAGCTCGGTGGATGATATGGAGGAGTGCATCAGGAGTTGTGTGATAGAAAAGTGACACTCAAGCTTAAGAGAAAATTTTACTGCATAACTGTAAGACCAACAATGTTATACGGGACTGAGTGTTGGGCAGTGAAAAGCCAACAGGAGAATAAACTCAATGTGGCGGAAATGAGGATGCTATAGTGGATGTGTGAGCACACTAGACAAGATAGGATTAGGAATATTTGCATTAGGGAGAAAGTGGGGGTAGCACCAATAGTACAAAAGATGGTAGAATCTTGTCTTAAGTGGTTTGGACATGTGAGGAGAAGACCATTAAAAGCCCCAGTGAGGAGAGTAGATCTAGTGGCGGGTAACTCATTAGCTAGAGGTAGGGGTAGACCTAGAAAAATTATAGAGAAAACTATTAGAAGTGATTTAGAAGTTAATGATTTTCATGAAAATATGGCCCCTTGATAGGGCATTATGGCGTCACTTGATCCATGTAGCCGACCCCTCGTAGTGGGATAAGGCTCTGTTGTTGTTGTTGTTGTTTTATTTGTCCTTCTCACCCAAAAATAGTCTTGGTAGTTTGTATGTCACCACTATAATATTTAGTATCAACATTCAGTCATTAGTTTCTAACTGATATTGGGCATACTCATTCGTTGTGTTTGTTTCACCACCTTGTCTTGTATGATGTTTATTTTGTAGAATGTGGTTTAATATTAGGGGGAAAAAACTTGTTTTCAACTTTAGTCATAAAGAGATATAAGAGTTCACTTGTTTTAAGAAGGGAATGATCAATTATGATGAAAGAATCAGGTACATAAGTTGACTTCTCGTGTTCAGATTGTTTCTGTCAACTACCTGAAACATGATGATTTAGGATGTGTGTAGTTTTTAGTATTGTGGTTATATTCATTATTATTATATAATTTGCTAACCAGTCATACAATTCTTTATCTGAAAAATTTATTTTCAGATGCATTTAGGACCATAATGAGGGAAGAAGGTTTTAATGCACTGTACAGAGGAATTATTCCTGGTCTATTTCTGGTATGTTGATGTTTCTTGTTATCTTGCATGTCAATCTTAGCACTTACAAAGTTTAATAAAAGATTTAATATAATGTGGTAAATTGTGCTTTAATCAAGACAAACATCTTATAGATAAAAGCTCATTCATTTCCATTTATCCATTCAATTATGGACCTTGGGCCGGTTGCAGGTAGTCTCTATGAACTTTTAAATCTGCCAAATAAAGCCATGGACTATATTTTACAATTGATCTTCATCCTTCCATCTCATTGCTGTTGTTAAGTCACTTACAGAATTTGTTTGTCATGTGATTGTCACATGAACACTAACACATGTCAGAATAATTTGGTGTCATATGACCTGAGCTTCACAAATATTCCAGGTTAGGAAAAGATCAAAAACTGTACAAATTTTTATTTTGTTGGCTATAGATTTCACAATAATAAAACCATGTGTTCAAGATCTCTATCATTCTCAAACATCTTGTTAGATGTACAAAGCCATTCATAAACCTCCACCTAGCGATTTAAACTTTAGGAAGTTGATCCTTGACAATTGACATGGTATTGTTGCCTCTAATCAAGTTGTCAAGAATTTGATCCTTGTTGCTCTCCTTCATAGAAATTAAAGTTTGAAATTCAACATGATTTTTCACCTTATACCCCGACCTCTGTTAATCGGTTCTTGGTTTTGTGCCTTGAATTTCAATAGGCTATTTTATTTTACATGATTTATATCAGTATCATCTTCATTGCATTATTTTTGGCTGTTGCTTCATAAAAGCTTGAGATATGGTATGCTTCTGTAAGTGCTATGGTCTCAAGTTGAACTTCAAAGCCATTGAGAGATTAGTGGGGTTGGCCACAAGGAGTTGCTGAATATTAGTTATTATTCAAAGCTTTTATTTAGGAATAAAATATAATATAAAACAAAAGGGCAGTTAATTATATCCAGATTTTGGTTTTAATTATGTAGAATATATGCATATGTTTTAATATAATGCCGATACCTATTTTACGTGATGTGTGAATATCAAATGACAAATACGTTCTGTTTGTAACTTAATGGCAGTTGGATTGAAGAGTATTTTGAGTTTTTAACACTGGTAGCTACTACTCACGACCGTCCCAACTTTCAAGTGCCGTGTATTGCAACACCCTAGCTAACTGCCCATGCTCGAGCCATGTGCAATGTTCGCTAGGTTGTTGATCCATTGGTGGGGTATCTATAGCCCTTTATCTTTTTGAAAATACGGTTTATAGCAAAATACAGACCACATATTACTTTGAACTTAGTTGATCATTGCATACATATACAAATTATGAGCCGTGTGTGAACATAAGCATATATTACAAACGGTAGAGCATAAGCTTACTGGACAAGGTATCCACGTCTAAACAGTTTATAATAAACAGTTACATGGTCCATTACACTTAGTTGCATCCATAGCAATATAATAGAGTAGTTTATACACAAATATCCTATATATACAGATCCAAAATGAGTATCCCAAAATAACGCAAAGCTATCGAGTCCTAGCACGAGATCTTCTATCTGGTCGGTCTTCTACTCTTCACGGCTCGGCGGGTGGCTCTCCTTGGTACTCCTCGTATCCCACGTAGTCCTCGTTCGCCCCTGGAAGCATAAGGGAGTGGGAGTGAGAACTTGCGTCCTCAGTGGTTGGTCCTAGCATTGGGGGTATGTTGTTTCTTTCTCTCTTATGAACCAGGCCGCTCAGGTGTTTCTAGGTGAAACATGCATACTAGCATCTTACTGATTATTATCTGGCCTAAAGTCCTGAACGACTTTATCTAAGGTTATCTAGGTGACTGGGGAACTAATCTTTTGTAACAACTGGTATCTATGGAACAAGTAAGTGAAATGCCTACTGAATTTTATTAGGATTACCAGTAATTCCAGAGGGGAATTTCCTGGGTAAATTGATACAAAATAGAGTGCTGAAAGAGAAATAATTCTGGGATTAAAGGTTCCCTTCGACCTCCTATTCTTAATCCTAATTTCTGAATGCCCTATTCTAGCCTTCCTCGGTTTCCCTTATACCGCAGGGAATCAGATCAGTTGGCTGATTATTTCCTAATTTATCTCCTATAATATTGCTCCTGATTTGATTAATAAAATCAGCTCTTAATCTGTTATGATATCCTAACAGATTTTATCCCTTTCTTATCCTGCTGAATCTTCTAGAGTAAACTAAAGGAAAAGGAAGGATTTCCTTTCCTGATTTAGTTGGGTCTTCCGTAGGAGCATCATTAGAAGGGTGCGTAACATCTTTCTTACTAAGGCTGCGTGCTTATGAACCCTGCATTTCAATTATCATTAGGCTAATCGTCTCGGGTCGTTCCCTTGACGTTACACATTACACAAACCAATAACAAGATATACATAAGCTCATACACAAACATTGATTCCATCACATAGAATAGATATATATATAGTCATATAATGCATGGGGGCGTTGGGGATCTCTTACGCGTACCGGCTGGCCGGGTTAGCGTCCTACTTCTCCGCTTTGGCACGTACCGGCTGGCCGGGTCAGTGCATCTTTTCATAGGCATACCGGCTGGCCGGGTTAGCTCTTTATCTCCTTACGCGTACCGGCTGGCCGGGTTAGCGCTTTTTCCTCTACTTCCGCCTTTTTCTATCCATCCTCTACCTTCCTTGTGTCATTAACCTCTTCGAACCAATCCACCCTGGGGTGATTGACTCGTTAACCAATCCAAACTTGTAAGGATGGCAAGGTAACACGTCGACCAATCCAACTTTGTGAACTGGTGAGGGGCTTGTCTGTAAGACTTTGCCAAGAGAGGGCTTCCTAACATATAACTATATACGTGTTCCCTAAGTTCCATTATTATCTTTATGCATTAGGTGATTGACCTCTAATTCTCTAGGGTTGCCCTCACACCTATGCACAACCCATTCCTCATGATGCAAGCTGTACTACCCAATAATAGACTATTATGTGTCCATTGGATCCCTTAGAACCACTGAAGTCTCAAGTCTGCCAGGTTTCATTCGAATACTTGGAGGGGCATTCGAATGAAATCCCTCGAAGTTCTTTCATTCGATTGGAGTAGGTTTTCGTTCGACTGAATTCCCTCGGCATTCTTTCATTCGAATACTAGGGGATTCATTCGATTGAAATCCCAAAAATTCGCCTTCATTCGACTGCAGTGGAATTCATTCGAAGGAAAGCTCGTTTTGGCTTTCATTCGACTGAATTTCTTGCGTATTCGAATGATTGCTGAAAAAATCGCCTCCCCGAGACTCCAGTTCTCACTTTCCACTGTTCCTCGGGTTCCAATCGGTACAGTTATGCGTTTCATTTCTAAATGTTTCACAAAACCCTTTTTAACCAATAACCCCCCAAAATACTACAAATCAGATATATAGTCAGATGCACAAATAAACACATATACAATTAATAATTAATCCACATAGACAGTGGGCTTAGGATTACCCACTTCCTATGTGCGTGCGGGTCAGAGGTCCGCGATGTGGGAATTATCCTTGTCGCNATACTACAAATCAGATATACAGTCAGATGCACACATAAACACATATACAATTAATAATTAATCCACATAGACAGTGGGCTTAGGATTACCCACTTCCTATGTGCGTGCGGGTCAGAGGTCCGCGATGTGGGAATTATCCTTGTCGCTTTGGTGGGCTCTCCTTAATTTTCCTAGGCTTGGTAGTGTATCCGCGATGTACTGGCACGACACCGGCAGAGTAACTTTTCCTATTTTTTCTTTCTTCACGCTTCTGAAGCTTTGGGGGCCTATTTATAGGTAAGGAGTTCGGCCGCCCTGCTCCATTTTCTTTTCTTTTTCTAATATTTTATTTTTGATAAAAATATAATATTATATTATTATTTTAAGAAAATATCTAACTAATCATTTTCCGCGTGCGTACGGATATCCTAAAAATATTCCGAACACGTATCCGCGATCTATCAATTTTCCTTGCCCTAGTGGCATGTCAGGTTAAGGTATTCGGGAACATCTCTCCTCTGGGAGCATGCTTTACGAATACCTTTAGGACCTGACGGGGTTTCCAATTTGGATAAAAATTGGCACGGACCTTGCGGCATCCCGCAAGACCACGAAACATTTATTTCGACTGACATCTGGAAGCAATTAATGTTCCAAATAATTTTCTCAGCCTCAATAACTGTCCCTAACGTGCCGTAATTGTCCTGAAAAATTTGAATTCGAGCGGAATTCTCACAAGGAGAGGTTCGGGATGTTACATGTATTTTCTCAATTTATATTATATGACTCCGACTTTGGTGAAATTTATTCAAGCCCTGAAATCTGCTCGTTGACAATTTTATCTTAATTAAAAAAAAATGTTGGTTGGAATCATTGTCAAAAATATTTATAAAACATACTTTAGGAGCATCTAACCAGATGAGTGTTTGATAAAATCCAAAGAGTGATTTGTGTGTGAACTATATGCTGACTTGATTAACCACTCCTCCAGTTAAATGTTATTTTGTTTCAACTTGGATGTGTTTTTTTCTTAAAATGCTACATTGAAGTTCTTCCAAAAAAACAAAAAAAAAAAGCTCGTTTCATCATATGAGATTAGATGCTAATAGAAAGCACTTCCAGAAAACTTGTCTGGGATGGAGTTTAACTTAAAAGTAAAGAAACAATCCGCTTGTAATTTAGAACTCAGATGGCTAAATTAATTATTAAAAAAATCACACATTTTTGTCTTTGTATGATTTGTACCTAGCCTAATTGTATTTGCGTGCCTCAGCAGGTCTCTCATGGTGCTATTCAGTTCACAACATATGAGGAGCTCCGTAAACTTATTATAGACTTAAAGCATAAGGGAAGTAAAATGCATCATCAAAACCCTGATAAATTGTTGGTAAGTAAATGGCAAAAATTCACATGTACTGGACCACTTACATTTCTTATATGATTGCTTGATGATTATCCTTGTTGGCCACTTTTGTGGTTGTTTGTGTTATTGCTCCTATAAATCTTGCTCCGGTTTAATAAAGAATCATGATTCATGACTGATGACCCTATGGTTGTTGCATGTGTGTGGATAGTGGATGCCTATAAATTTGACTAATATCACTAACTGTCTTGGCCATGGAATATCTAAGCTGATATTAGTTGCCTCAGTTAGCTTTCAGTCACCGTTTTGATGCGTGCGTGTTTGTTTGATATTGGTCAATGCAGTCCAAAATATGGGGTTATGCAGTTTGTTTATGTAGAATATAATATTAGTGAATTGCATAACTTATCGGGTCTTCCATCCATGCTTCAAACCATTTTGCAAAATTGGTTAATTAGTATCTTCCTTTAGATTTAATGCTTCATTAAGTTTTTAACTTAGGGTTGATATTCAGGGACACGTTAAATGAGGAAATCTGGAATTGTGCATATCCTACATTTCATTTTGTACAAGCTTATGGTCTTTTAAGATGAGTATGTGGCTAGTATGTATGTTGAGCTTCTTGCTATATGATGATTTCAACTGAATTGGTGTTATGTGCAACATCACAAGGTTTCTTCCAGACTCATGGCTGTACTTTTTCATGTATTATTTTCCCTAGATTTCTGTTGATTATGCTGTTCTTGGAGCAGCATCAAAAATTGCTGCAATACTTGTGACCTATCCATTTCAGGTACTAGACTCGAGTCCATGAGTAAGATCAATTGGTCACTGAAAAAGTTGATTTGTAATGAGGAATACTGGCTTTATTTATGTATTTATTTATTTTGCAGGTTATAAGGGCTCGATTGCAGGTACTAGAGTGATTTAAAGATTAGGGATATTATAAAGTGCTGTTTTTTTTTTTTTTAATTGAATGTATATCGTTGGCTGAGCTGAAATTTCTCTCTCTCACTCTGCAGCAACGACCAAGTGGTGATGGAGTTCCAAGATATATGGATAGTTGGCATGTTGTGAAGGAAACAGCAAGGTACATATTAAACCCCATCAAGATTTGGTTTGCATCTTTGCATTGACGAAGATTTAAAGTTGAAACTCGATTAGGCCTCAAATTTTCTTGGTGATCGTTACATTGCTCAGGCCTTGGCTACACTGGTTGACTGTTGGCTACCATGGTCAATGAATTATAATTCCTTTATATTGTTACTTTTGCATGTATCAACTTGTTCCTTTCAAATTTAGGTTTTTTTCCATCCATTATAGATCTTGTTTTTGTTCTTGCAGATATGAAGGTGTCCGAGGATTTTACAAGGGAATAACCCCGAACCTTTTGAAAAACGTTCCTGCTTCTTCAATAACATTTATTGTTTATGAAAATGTTCTAAAACTGCTTAAACTGGGTAGAAGGAGTGAGTAGGTGTTTTCCTTTTCGTTCATGATCTTTTTCTTAATATTTTTTGGGTGCTAATCTCCTCTCTAATTTGAGATTCGGGGCATTGGAAAATTGCTCATTTTTCCTGTCACTTTTTAACGATGGGATTCTGCATAATTTGTAATATAATAATGTGGAAGCAAATTCTGGAGATTACGAAGCATGCTTGCCTTAATGTCCATGTTTCGTCGACCAAGCCTGGGATGATAAAATTATCTCATAATATGGCCAAAAGATTGCAAGTCACTTTAACCATTTTACTGAAATGTTATATTTTCGTTGAATAAAATGTAAAATGAAACATGCTAACTAGCTAGTCTACGCTTAAGTCGCAAACTCGCTTACTAAGTTGTTATCTAGTTTGGTTAGGATAGTACTTAGTTTCACTTATGAGTATAAAAATATAGTTACATAGAAAATATGGACCAATTTCAAACTTTCTTTTATACATACCATAGTGTAAACTATGAGCCTTGTACACATGTAACGTTGCATGCTTAACTAATATTAATGAGATATAGTCAACATTCAAACAAGATAGCAACCCGTGGTCCATACCATACAGTCACAAACAGTTACACATGTAATATCATAGTTATTATGTACAAATACTTAACATAGTAGTACAAACACATATAGTCTACTATCTAATAGCCTATTCTTCTGCTCGCCTTCCTCAGTACTATTCTTCCTTGTGCTGCTGCCCTTGCTCTGTGTCAAACCCTGGAGTCATGAATGAGTGGGGTGAGAACATGGCGCTCTCAGTGGGAAACCTTGGGATCTAGGGAACTTCTTATTCTCATTTATGATCCAGGCCGCTCAGGGGTCTCTAAGTGTCACGGTTATACTATATCCTTACTAGTTATTAATATCTATGTTAAGTCTGAGCAGCTTTATCTATATTATTAGGTCACTGAGGGAACCTAATCTTTCCATTATCTATGTCATTTGTTCTCTGCTCTAACTCTTAGATCACATACTGTCACATAATTCATATAGCTACTAGTATCATCTCAAAATCCTCATTTTCTGAAAACCATTTTGTTTATAAGCTTCAGCTTGCATCCACTTATACTCATGCTCTATAAGTCTTGACTTATAAGCATATCTGCCCTCGACCCTTGTAGCTGCGGCCACACTGCTACAACCACGCTTACAGCCCGCATCGTGGCGACCAGGCAGCGCTCAACCTGAATGCTCTTGACCATGAATATATCGCCAACCACAACCGGGGTTACCACCCTTGGATGGTGTAACATCCCGAATTTTCTCCTTATGAGAATCTCGCTTAAACCCTAATTTTTCTTAATTAAAAGCACATTAGAGACGACTATTTGGACTGGAAAAATTATTTAGAACGTTAATTGACTCCAAACGCTAGTCAAATAATTGTTTCTTGATCTCATGGGGTGCCATAAGGTCCATGCCAAGTCTCGTCGGAAATCGGAATTCCGGTAGGCACCTAAGGTATCTGTGAAAATTACCCTTCGGGCAATAAATTCACGAATATCTTAACCTGACATTCCACTATGATCAGGGAAATTAGTAGTTCGCGGATATGTGTTCGGAATATTTTTAGGATATCCGTACACGAGCGAAAAACGACCAAACGCGATTAAACATGATCGAAACCGATCAGGAGGCCCTTATTCTTATCCAAAGGCTAGATATTTTCATAAAATAATAATATAATATTATAATTCAAAAGAAAAAGAAAATGAAAATGAAAATGGGAGCAGGGGGCCGAACCTCTGCCTATAAATAGGCCCCCCAAATACTTCAAAAAGTGAAGGAAAAATTAAGAAAAGTTACTCTGCCGGTTCAATTTGTGCACATCGCGCTTTCGCTGCTGGACCTAGGAAAAATAGGAAAAGCACACCATCGTTAAGAGGATATTCCCCTCATTACTTTCCACCGATCAGAAAGCCCGTAGGAAATGGATAACCCTATGTCCACTGTCTATGTGGAGATTTATGATATTTTATGTGCTGTTATTTGAGAAACTAGTAGATTGTATGTAGAAAATACAAGGATTAAAGTGTGAAAGTAGTTTTGAGAAATTTTAATGTTAGGAAAACATAATTGTGCTAATTGGTACCGGTAGGAAGGGTTTTCAAAGTTACAAGATGCTGGAACACATTCAGCCCCAGTTCACCCAGCGGTGCGCTGAGCGGCCCGCTGAGCGACACGCTGGGCGTGCACTGAGTGCCCTGACGCAGGGATCAACCGCTGAGCGGCCTGACCTGAGCATGTTTGTTTTGAAAGACCCCGAGCCCTATCCTACCTGTCCTAACTAACCAGAGACTTGTGAAAGTACATGAAAATGATTGTGGAGTTACTGTGCATACGCATCATGAGGACTCAGTCGTCATTACGACTTAGGGCATCATCACCTAATGCTATAAGAAGAGCATAATTGGACCTTAGGGAACCATGATATACGAAGAAGGATTCCGGTCACAAGGGTCTGGTATGCCTTAGCAGTCAGTATGTAGTTATGTGATAGGAAATCTCTCTCTTGGCACGTCTACAGTCAAGCCCCTCACCAGTCCCACAAGGTGGATTGGTCAATGATAAGAAATGAAAAGAAAGAAAGAAAGTAAAGAAATATGAAATAAGGTGGCGTCTCGCCTAAGAAATAATGATAATGATGAGGATGAAGATGTATGAGTCCACGCCTGGTTGCGTCGCGAGGGCCAGCCCCCGCCATCCCACTAGGTGGATAGTTAGCTCAATTGATAGTCGATAAATGAACCCGAGATATCCATTGGTGGTTCGCAACCACTTAGGTGAAAGCGCTGCCTGGTCATCGTCAATCTGGGAACAAAAGTGGTTGTAGTCGTATGGCCACGACTACATGGGCGGCGGACTAGACGTAACAAGAAGGACGCGACCCCGAACCCCAAGTTCGTCTGGAAGCGTAAGAGAACCCAAGTTATTCCTATGCATAAGATACATAATGAATGAATATATGATGAATGAATGTGTGATGCATAAGTATATGATAATGTATGTAAGTCTATATAGTATATAAGTACCGTCAAGAGAATGCTCGAGACGGCCTATGTATATATGCGAAGAAAGTTAATAAGCACGAGAACCTAGATAAGAAAGACTAGACCCCCTATTACCTAGTAAAGTAGATAAAGCTGCTCAGGATCTAGGCAACAGATAATAATCAGTAGTAGTCGAGTATGCATAAACACCTAGAGATCTCCTGAGTGGCCTGGTTCACAAGCGAGTTAAAGAAGCAAACCCCATGGTAAGGTACACCACTGAGGACAAATGTTCTCACTCCCACTCGCTCGTGATTCCAGGGACGGACGAAGGATATGGCGAGCAGCACGAGGAGTAGTAATGGACGAAATACGGGCCACCGGTAGCAAAGAGGCAAGACTCTAGAGCTCCGAAGACCAGCTAGTATAGTTGCACGCAAGATGAACTTTCTGTTATGTATTTTGACAAACATGTTGTGTATATGTACATTATTATAATACTATGTGACTTGTTGTACTTAGCTATGATGGACCATGTATTTGTTTATATAACTGACTAGACTAGAAATGATTAACGGTCATAAGCCCAATGCTCTATCGCTTGTATTGTATATCTTGTTCACGCGTGGCTCATCCTTTATGGATAGCTCACAAGCAGAAAAGTTTTAAAATGGTACATATTTTCCTTAACCTAGTAATTTCAAAAATAATGAAGGACTATAAGTATTCCCACCAAGTGATAAACAACCTAGTGAGCATTGTGTATGACTCGAGCGAAGGCAGTTAGCTAGGGGTGTTACAGATGGCGTTCGGGGACCTTGGACTCGACCGGGGCTTAGACCTTCACACAATAGCCGAACCTTGGAACTGCTAGAGGTGGTATCATTCGTTCTCATTCTTTCTTTCTCATCATATGCACAATTCAATATCTCAATGTAACAATTCATATATGATAAATACAGCTCATTATTCTCATGCCGGATAAATCATGGATTATTGCAAGTTGTCTAAAAGCTTTGTTTAAGTAAGTCTTATGACCTAGAGTTTCAGGCCGCACAACGGACCCTGAAGTCCCATGGATCACAGATAAGAAAATGCTAAGTTTTAGACCTGAGACCCTGAATTTCAGTCAGACCGCTCAGCGCCTGCTATGAGCCGCTAAGCGCCAACCCAGGCCACTCAACGCCTATTGACGAATTCAGCCTCCCAATTCCTGCAATTTTCCATGTTATGCATAGTTTCTCAAATCCAATATCAAGAACACTTATTCTAACTTTCATCATCAATTTCAACAAGTATAAGAGACATAATTTCATTTCTCAAAGCATTTCTCAACATGACCTAACATATATCCAACAATTATTCCATAAATCACAAAGCATGCATAAGTTTCCATATTCAACATAAGCATTTGCAATTCATCAAGGAAATCACCATGTCATCAATCCTAAGATAACCCAACATAAACATAACCTTGAGCATAGCTTGAAACTACGATGTATCAGTGCTTTTCTGAAAACGTCCTTTTTCTGTCAGAAATTAGTGATCAGAAACTAGAGAGGTCCAAGACCTTACCCCAAGGTTTTTGATAGCTCTAAGATCAATTTTCATACTTAAAAATTTTGGTTTTGACCCTAAACTCACGAAATGGTTATGTTACCCTTTTTTCCCCAAAATGCTATTTTTCACCCACAGAACCCTGTTTTCTTTGAAATTTTAGTTCTCAAAAAACCCGACGGAATCAAGACTTGGCCTTAAGGTTTTTGATAGTTATAAACCCATATTGTTTTAAAATCAACCTAGTTTTTCAATCCCAAAAGTCAAAATTTCCATTTTGCCCTTGTTTGTCCTCACTCGTCTTTCCGTTTTGCCCTTGTTTGCTCATTCGAATGAAACCCGAGTCATTCGAATGAATCCCTGAAGAATGAAAACTCTAAGTGTTCTAAGGGGTCCAATGAGTATGGGTACACATGGCATGATATAGGAAAGCATGCATCATGAGGAACCAGTCATCGTACGTTTAGGACGACCGTAGTTCACTACAAGTTATCACCTAGCAGTGTAACAAGATCATAAGTGAATCATAGGGAATAAAGATGAGTTAGGAAGGTTCCGACCCCAGTTGGTTCGGAAGACCGTAGTTAATGAACGTAGTTATATAACTAGGACGATCCCTTTTTTCTCTTGGCACATCTTACGGACACACCCCTCACCAATCCAGCAAGATGGAGTTGGTTAAAAGCAACACAGACATAGGTCTGATTACGATTCCACGGGCATAGACCTTCAGACATGGCAAAGGCCTGGTTGATGGATCCATTCAACAAAGAAAGCAAGGTCAAGTCATAGGGCTGATCACGGTTGAGTTACAGGGCCGACCGACACGACTACACCAGACCGAGTCATAGGGCCAGTCCCTCGCCACCTGGTAAGGGGGTGGTCATTCCTGTCGTGCTCGATGCATGAGTTCGTGGCTAGCTACCACACCGGTAAAGAGCGCTACCGGGTCGGCATAATAAGGGACGCAAGGAGGGCGTAGCCTAGGTTGAGGTTACGCCGGTGGAAGGACTAAGAAAGAAAGGACGCAGCCACAGGGCGCGTAAGAGACCCTAGATCCCCCGTCATGCATGAGATATGATGAATGTATGTATGTATGTATGCCATGTATGTAAGTAGATAACTATGCATTGTATAATCGTCAAGGGAACACCCGAGACGACTTATATGTTAGCGAGAGATATCGCGAGCGGGTGATTCCAATCACCACGCTCAGACGAGTAAAGGAACAAGCACGAACCCTAAGTAAGATTAAAACTAGAAAACTCAGTCACCTAGTAACGCAGGTAAAGCTGCTCAGGACATAAGCCAAAGATAATTAATCAGTAGAGGATTAGTATGCATGACACGTAGAGGTGCCCCTGAGTGGCCTAGAGAATAACCGAGCTGAATACAAGGCCAGGTCGACATGTTACCCACTGGGAACCTATCGTTCTCACCCCACTCGTTTTTGGCTCTAGGGATGGACGACGACTCCTATTATGCGGATGCCGACGAGGCTGACGAGGAGCATTGAGGGACCGCCTCGATCGGGATCAGTGACCAAGACGGACGGAGGTCTTTGATGAGTTAGGGGACTATGTAGTATGGTTGTAGAACAATATGGACATGTGCTGTGTATTGTAATAATTATATAACTTTTTGTATGTGTGTATGATGGACCCTCTGTATGTTAATATATTGGTACTACTAATAGACGGATTGCATATATATCATTTTCTCACACACGGCTCATATTTTTTACTCTACGCTATGAATAGAAAAGAAAATGTGAAATTGGTTCGTATTTTCCGAATAACTAGTTTAAAAAAAAAAGTAAGGGACTAAAGGTATTCCCACCAAGGAGCAAACAACCTCTCGAGCATCGCGTACAACTCGAGCGTATGCAGCTAGTTAGGGGTGTTTCAAAAGTCATTTGAATGAGGAATTCATTCGAATGTTTTCACATTTTCCACCGGGGACCTTAACTGTTATCATTTCCATATGTTCCAACAAGTACAGTTAAGTTTTTCTAACACCGAAACTACTCAAAATCATTTTCACAGCTTAATTTCTATATTTTCCACATAATGTTTTCTAAATCAGATACACAAAAATACACATATAAAATCACATAGAAATCCACATGGACAGTGAGATTAGAGTTACCTACTTCCTAAGCGCTTTCTGATCGGTTGAAAGTGATGAGCGAAATATCCTCTTCATGATGGTGTGCTCCTTCTATTTTTTCTAAGTCTGGTAGTGTAACCGCGATGTGCCCAAACGGAACCGGTAGAGTAACTTTTCTTAATTTTGTTTTGCAAGTTCTGAAGGGAAATTGGGGGGTATATAGGCAAGGGGCTTCGACCCCTGTTCCCATTGTCTTTTCTTTTTTAATTTTCTTTTTAGGTTAATTAGAATATAATATTATTATTTTTCAAAATATCTTCTGTTGAAGATAACCATTAGGGCCCTTTATCCGGTTCTGATCATGTTCGATCGCGTTTGGTTGTTTTTCGCTCGTGTACGGATATCCTAAAAATATTCCGAACATGTATCCGCGATCTACTAATTTTCCTGATCATAGTAGTATGTCAGGTTAAGGTATTCGTGAATTTATTGTCCGGAGAGTAATTTTCACAGATACCTTAGGTGCCTACTGGGATTCCAATTTTCGGCGAAATTTGGCACGGACCTTGCGGCACTTCGTGAGATCCAGAAACAATTACGTTTGGAGGTGGTGGGAGTCATAGTTATTAAAATCGCGATTTAACACGTAAAATCGTACGATTTTACGAGTTTAGGTTGTAAAATCAAGCTAACTCGCATGTAAACTCGTTTCTGGGTAAACTCGGGTAAACTCGAGTAAACTCGCATAAAATCGCGAGTTTACTCCCGATTTTACGAGTTTACCACACAGGCAGGGTTTTATTTTTTTTTTAAGAAACAAAACAAGTTTGATATTGTTTTCCATAACTATGAGTTTTTAGATTTAGGTCATTTAAGTATTTTAGAGTTATCATTTACAGTTGCGCCTACAATCGTGCTCCGTTGTGCTCCATCGTTGCTTGTGCTCCGTCGCTAATCCGTCGTATGTATTTCATCCTTTGCTCAGGGATCTTTCCCACCAGGGTGCGTGACCTCTGTATTGCTATATATTTGTGCTTTAGCGTTCTATATTGAAGACATCATCGTCATAAATTCGCTTCTTGTGATGTTCAGTAGTCAATACTATGTATTATGTTATATGTATTATGTATGAATTGAACTCAGAACTCATATACTTCATCTTTATTTGTGCTTTGTTATGGATATAAATGTATTTATGAATTTCAAGTTTTATTAAATATATTTTTGTAGCATAATAATTTTTTAAAATATTTTTTAAATAATTTTTTAATAATAGGTAAACTCGTACGAGTTTACGATCCTAGTTTACGATCCGAGTTTACGGAGGCTCCACGAGTTTACTTAAACTCGCTAGTTTGATAACCATGGTGGGAGTTGTGAGAAACTTGTTGGTCTTGATAACCAATACCCAAGAGGGGGGGTGAATTGGGTATTTTAGAAATTATTCC
>QANU01032617.1:0-10172 GCA_003254905.1 Nissolia schottii
TGGGATCGACCATACCCTATACTGCAATTGGATTCCTTTTGGAATCTGAAATCCGTAAAGTAGCTATGTATATAAATTTAATTTGAATGACTAAAGCGCATAGAAGCTTTCAACGAGCTTGGCATGGTTGTGACAAAACCTAAGCCGTGTCAAGATCCGAGAAAGTGGTTAAAAAGATTTTCATCAATTAACTAAACTCAAGAATGGTATTTTTCCAACTCTCTGTGGATTCGACTATACCCGACTATACTGCAATTGGATTCCTCGTGAATCTGAAAGCCGTAAAGAAGGATATATATATTTAATTTGACGACGAAAGTGTAAAATGAGCTTTCAACAAATTGGCACAATTGTGGCACTCTTTACATTCAGCAATTTACATTTTCGCTGCTTTAATATTTTCAATTATTCGGTTTATTGCTGGGTCTTGATCACAAATTTGGGAATTAGGGTTTTCCTTATTCACCATCTTCAAAGAACTAAAAATCTTTAAAGAACAATAGAAACCTAATTCTCCCTTAAGTTGCTATCTAGAATTACAATGTCGTGTTTGCATGTTCATGTCATGTTATGCTCGTGTCATATGCATATCATGTCATCTTATCCATGTGGCATGTCATAATACCATATACGTATCATGTTGGCTAATGCATTTAGCAAGTCATAAAGTCATATACATCATACATCAACAATTATAATCCTATACAATGATCTAAGTTTCTATACTTGTTGGAACATGTAGAAAAGCTAAAATCTCAAATTCTTCAGCTTTCATTCGAATGCTTCATTCTGATGAATTCCTCTTGAGGATTTCAATCTGATGACGCATTCGAATGAATTCCTTCTCAGGAATTCAATCTGATGAATGAGGAATTCATTCGAATGAATTCCTCCTAACTACACTGTAACTTCAAATACCCATTTCCTTATGTTCCAACAAGTACAGTTAAGTTTTTCTAACATCGAAACTACTCAAAATCATTTTCATAACTTAATCTCTATATTTTTCACATAATATTTTCTAAATTGGATACACAAAAATACACATATAAAATCACCTAGAAATCCACATAGACAGTGGGCTTAGGATTACCCACCTCCAAATAAAATTCAGGATCGGTAGAAGTGATGAGCAAAATATCCCCTTCACGGTGGTGTGCTCCTCCTATTTTTTCTAGGTCTAGTGGCGTAACCGCGATGTGCTGGAACGATACCGGCAGAGTAACTTTTCTTATTTTCTTTCTTTACTTTCTAAAGCTTTGGGGGGCCTATTTATAGGCAAGGGGTTTGGCCCCCTGCTTCCATTTTTCTTTTCTTTTTCTTTTCTTTTTACGTAAAAATATATTATATTATTATTTTATGAAAATATCTAACTGATCATTTTTTGCGCGCATACGGATATCCTAAAAATATTCCAAACACGTATCCGCGATCTACTAATTTTCTTGGTCATAGTGGTATGTCAGGTTAAGGTATTCGTCACTATTTCTCCTTGAGAGTGTATTTTACGGATACCTTTGGGACCTGACGAGATTTTCGATTTGGCCAAAAATTGGCACGGACCTTGTGGCATCCCGCAAGACCATGAAACAATTATTTCGACTAGTGTTTGGAAGCAATTAATGTTCTAAATAATTTTTTCAGTCCAAATAATCGCCTCTAATGTGCTTTTAATTAAGCAAAAATTGGGATTTTCGTGAAATTCTCGTGAGGGGAAATTCGGGATGTTACACATGGCAGAAATTCTTGGAAAAATTCCAAGCTTAGCTGAAACTCTGTCCGATTTTCGTTCGATCGAGCTGACCGGAGACTGACCGAAGCTTCCACGAAGCTTAGAAACTTGAGGACTACTCTCCTCCGCCATCTCCACGATTTTTTAAGCCCTAACGAAGTGGGTAACCTAGGCCTTTACTCACCTCCTTGGTGCTCTTGCACGTTTGGTTTGGTTATGTGAGTGTTTTGGTGATTTTGTGTAGTTATAGATGGTTAAGAACAAACATGCATGTAGAGACTATGTTAGGTTTTGATGGCTAGGTAATGGATGGAATTATGTGAAAAATATTATTGAGAAACCATAAGAAGCAAGGAGGAAAAGGGAGAAGAGAAAGAAGGCCAAACTCATAAAACAGGTTCTGATACGTCTAGGGCGCTGAGCGGCCTGGGCTGCCACCAAGACCTGATGCATGAGGAGCCTATGTGGAGAGTAAGTCTCAGGACAAGTCGCTGAGCGGCCAGAAAGAGGCGCTGAGCAGACTGCCTTGGGTGCCACAGAGATTGGATAAGGCTGACACAGAACCTCAGGGAGCCAGGTCAGCGCTGAGCGGACAAGTCCTTGCGCTGAGCGGCCTGAAAGCCTGAGAGTGTTGTTTAGCCTTGCCCAAGGGGCCAAGATGTTATAATTAGTTTACGAAGCCCTATAATTCCATTTGCATTACTGTGAGCCACCTAAGAAGAATGAGAACAGAAAAGATTTCAAGCGCCCAGCAGTGCATGCATCATGAGGCAGTGTTGTCACAGGACATAGGGCAACCATAGATCACTAGAAATAAACTATCTAATGTGTAAAGACGGTAACTGAAAGTAGGGAACTGATAATATCTGAAGAAAGCCCGACCACCAAGGGTCAGTGTACCTTGAAGAAATAACTTAGTTATATAATAGGAAATCCCTCTCTTGGCACGCCATACCTGACAAGCCCCTCCCCTGCCGTGCGAGATGTAACACCCTAGGTTAGCAGCTTATGCTTAAGTCATAATCTGCGTCTGCTAGGTTGTTATCTGCTGTGTGGGAATACTGGTAGTCCCTACTTTACTTCAGAAAATAATTAAGTTAACTGAAAATAAGGACCCATTTTTTTTTCTTTTAAACATAACTATTATCTTATGTCAAACTAGAGCCATGCGTGTGAACATAAGCCCCAAATAGTCGTATAAAAGATAAATACGTGCGTCGTCTGTCATACACATACATACATGAACGGTAAAGTAAACAGCACCAAGTGGGTCCAACAGTCAATGTCATCAATGTCAGGAAATCATATACATGTCATAAATGCTGTATTAATACATCAAAAGGGCTAGACATACTCTAAGCCCATACATACTATCAGTGGCTACAAAACAGAATACATCAAAATACATATAAGACTCGGGCTACTAGCAAAAAGGGTGGCATCTGATGACAGGGTCTGGATCTAATGCTGGTCAGGTCTCTGGCTCGTCCTCACTGAAATCCTCCTCCGGATCCTCCTCGGGGTCCTCTTCTGGATCCTCCTCCGACTCTGACCCCTCTGGCTCGTACTCCGGCTCCGGCTCATCCTCCTCGTCATCTTCCTCCATGGCTACCAGAGGATACTCCTCCTCGGGTGAGGAAGGCGCTGGTACATCTGGCGGGTCTCGGGGGCCGTAGGATGGACCTGCCTCGTGGCTGGGAGTGCGGGGTACGAACTGACGGCGGTAGTCTCGGGCCGTCCTCATCCGTGCAGTCTGCTGGTATATCTTGGGCGGTCGCAATCTCACAGAAACTGGGTCGACCTCCACGTCCTTCTCGTACGGTATGGGCTCGCCATCGGCAGAAGTCTCTAGCTCGGGGAGTACCGGTGGCGTGACTCGGCGGGGTGTGGGACGATTCACTACTAGGACTGACCACAGCTCTGCCTCCTCCCCTGTCTCAGGGTCTACTGTCCTAAATCTGCTGTGCAGGATCCGCCTCTTCTTCGGCGGGGACGTCATCTATCTCGCTTGAAGCCATAAGTGAGTGGGGGTGAGAACAGTGGTTCTCAGTGGTTGACTATGGCATAGGGGAATCTGGTTATTCAATTATGCTCCGGCCATCCAGGAGATCTCTAGTGTTCATGCATCTAGACATCCTACCAGTTATTTCTTGCCTAAGTTCCTGGGCGGTTTTATCTAGTTACTAGGTGACAGGGAACTAATCTTTCTTACTAAGTTCTCGTGCTTTCTATCCTTGACCGCTCTGACACTACTACATATATATGTATGCCCGGTGACCTTGCCCCATGCGTTCCTTATGAGCAGGGTGACATGGTCGAGACATAGCGACGCTTTAATCACATAGGTATGTATGCAAGGTGATCGTGTCCCATGCGTTCCTTATGAGCCTGGTGACGTGATCGAGCCCCATGCGTTCCTTATGAGCATGGTGACGTACACAAGGCCTGCGTTCCCTTCGAGCCTGCTCTTGCGCACTATGCATGAACTTTAACATTTTAGTTAACCGGTATCATATGCTTTCTTTTTCTTACGCATACTGGCTCACCCGGGTTAGCGTCTTCTCATTCATCGTATCTCATTATCATATGCACCTTATCTTTCTGTACTGTTCTGGTTCTTACATTCCTTATTATCTCCATTCATTAACCTTGGGCATAGCATAGTCTCTAGTGGTCTATCCTCATGATGCATGCACGACTAGTTACTCATAGACTGGTTCACTGCACCCTTGGGTGGCTCGTAGTCAAACATATGCCATTATAAACTTATCCCATAAACTTCTACGTGATAGGTGCTTGTTGGAATATATGAACCTCGGAACCCCTTGCTCGGAAATCACTATCAATGCCAGGGAACCTCTGCGGAACCCATTAAGCAACTCTGAATCACTCATCCATTCCAGGTGCAACACCCTAGCTAACTACCCATGCTCGAGCCATGTGCAATGCTCGCTAGGTTGTTGATTCATTGGTGGGGTATCTATAGCCCTTAATCCTTTCGAAACTACGATTTACAACAAAATATGGACCATAATTTTTTTTCTGAATCTAGTTGATCATGGCGTATGTGTACAAGTTATGAGCCGTGCGTGAATGTGAACACATATATTACAAACGGTAGAGCATAAGCTTATCGGACAAGGTATTCACGTCCAGGCAGTCTATAATAAACAGGTACATGGTCCATTACACATAATTGCATCAGTATTAATATAGTAGAGTAGTCTACATACAACCATCATACATAAAT
This sequence comes from Nissolia schottii, assembly GCA_003254905.1. Taxonomy (NCBI): domain Eukaryota; kingdom Viridiplantae; phylum Streptophyta; class Magnoliopsida; order Fabales; family Fabaceae; genus Nissolia; species Nissolia schottii. The sequence continues at coordinate 4,983 of QANU01032617.1, forward strand.
AGATACAAAGCAAGTACTCCAAAATAAAGCAAGGCTGCTGAGTGCTTGAACGGAATCCTCTATTCGTCCGGTCTTCACCTCTCCACGGCTCGGCGGGTGGCTCTCCTTGGTACTCCTCGTAGCCCGTATAATCCTCGTTTGCTCCTGGAAGCATAAGGGAGTGGGGGTGAGAACTTACGTCCTCAGTGGTTGGCCCTAGCATTGGGGTATGTTGTTCCTTTCTCTCTTATGAACCAGGCCGCTCAGGTGTTTCTAGGTGAAAACATGTATACTAGTACCCTACTGATTATTATCTGGCCTAAGGTCCTGAACGACTTTATCTAAAATTATCTAGGTGACGGGGAACTAATCTTGCTTACTACGTTACGTGCTTACCTAACCTACAGGTCAATTATCATTAGACTAACCGTCTCGGGTCGTTCCCTTACCGGTATATATTACACAAACAACTGTAAAGGAGTATTAATGCACCTTCAAACAATCAACCAATTATAAATACATAGTTAAATAGTGCATGGGGGCATTGTAACACCCCTGCTAACTGCCTGCTTCCATGGTAGCAAGCAATGCTCACAGGGTTGTTATGCGTTGTGCCAGGTTAACTTTTACCCTTACTTTTACCTTTGCAAATAGTTCTTATGCGAAAATATGGACCAATTTGAAATTTATTCTTTTACAGTGCCAGTTTGTAAATTAGGGGTCGTGCGTGATTTGAAAAACATATATACCAACAGTCGCTATAGGCTAAAAGTAACTGAAGCAGAACATAAAGAGTATATGTGCGCACATAAATAAATACAACCAAGGTCCCACATCGGTGCACATTGTCATAATAATAAATATGTACACAAAATGGATCTAAGTCCTAATACATAATCCAAAACATATATTCTCCAAAACATATCTATTCATCGTGTCAGCATCGTCTCTGTGTCTTGACCTCCACCAACTGTCAGTCCAGTCACCTCGTACACCTGCTGGATCCATAACCGAGTGGGGGGGTGAGAACTCTCAGTCCTCAGTGGGATTCCTTAGCACTAACTACTGTTCATTTACTCGGGTATCCTCCAGGCTGCTCAGGAGATCGCTAAGTGATCATACATACTAAACCCTACTGATTATTATCTTGGCCTAGGACCCTGAACAGCTTTATCTATGTTACTACGTGATCAGGGAACTAGTCTTGCTTATCTAGGTTCTCGCGCTTTCTATTCCTAACCATCGTACATAACCACGTAACCATGTATGCTGACAGACACAACTGTTCATTGTAACAACCCGACTTTTTCCTCCAATTTAAAATGCTATTTAAGGCAAAATTAAAAATATAATAATAAGGAAAAGGCAAGATAAAAGGAACTAAAATTCAAATATTAATTTTATTTCTGTAATATTAATTAAAAATAATTCTTTGACGATATTGTGACGTCCGGTGACGTTCAGATCAAAATTAGGGTTTTATTGTAATTTCTTTACGACTCATAGGAGTCTGTAAAATAAATGACCATGAAAATAAATGTAAGAATATGTCATCTAAGATGTTAATATTAACCAGGATAATTAATAGGTCATACCGGTATGCCCGAAATATTTTTAGGACGTCCGGACATAAATAACTAATGAACTAATATGACATAAGAACACTAAGGGAAAAATTGGAAAGATAATTATGGCCAAGGCATTAGAGCCCCACGGCCAGCCCTCATGACCGAAGCATACATACAAACATTTCCAAAGTTTCATTTCTCTTCTAAGTTTCCAAGACTTAAGTCCCATAAGCATCCATAACCATAATCATTGATGAAAGCTTTCTGCAATGGTTTGCACTCTCGTTTTTATTTAATATATCCTTTCTACAGCTTTCAGATCCTCAAAGGATCCGATTGCAGTATAGTCGGGTATAATCGTCTCCTCAGGGATTGTGCGTTATGAAACAACTGTTTTGACGTTATTTTAAGCTTATAGAAAATTGGTTGGTTTTGTTGTTTTAACTCTAAAGGAGAACAAGTAGTAAACAGTTTATAAAGCAATAGTAAAACAATAGTAGTGTTTAGTTCAAGGCAAGAAAGGTGTTGGGATTTTTAATGACAATGTTTCTAAATGCAACCATTATCCTGATGATTATGACCTATGAGTCTTTTGATTTTATCGCCACCAGTTCTTATCTTAATCATCTTTTTCCAAGCATGTTAGGATCACAAGTTCCTTTATTAATTTGTCGAAAGTCTTGCACAAACTTAACAAAGTAACCTGACATTAATGCGGGTGTTCAAACGATTAGTTCTTAGTTTCCAGTTATGGCAATTAAGAACCAAATGAATTGATCTAGGTCAAGCTCAAATAATTGTAACTTCCGTTCGCAATCTTTAAGTCTAGGATCAAGTTTTGCATAGCACTATCATTCTTAACTTGGTTATAACTTAACAAGTATAACTACCGTCCATACAGGCGAGTCTCAAGTTAAGAATCATAGCACTAGCAAAACTAGCATTAAGCACAAGATCAATCATTAAAACCATAAGACTGTCATAAAATCATAAACATAAGTTAGAGTGGATACATTGAAGAAACAAAGCACCTCAAATCCCAACACGAGAAAGTTTAGCTAGACATAACTACAAGTAAAACACAAGCTTACTAGGATTTAGTACAAATGTGGATGAAGAGGAATGGTGAGTTGTCTCCACACGTTCACCACGACTCCAATCGTAGCAATTTCGGCAGCAATTCCATATAGGAATCCTTCTAAATCCTAGCAACTTTTCTAAACCTAACTTAACTAAAATATGGAAGTGAGATGGAGGAAGTAAAGTGGGTGCCAAGGATGCCTCAAAGCTGCAAGGGAGCCCTCTATTTATAGGCCCCGGAATGGCACTTTCGCTCAGCGCAAGGGTACAATCGCTCAGCGATGAAATGATTACTCGCTGAGCGAACTGTACTATATCGCTGAGCGCTATCTCTGATTGGCTTGCAAGTGGCTTATCTTCTGACAGATTCTCGGCGGCTTGTCAACAGTGACGGCTGACTCTTAGCTGGCGCCATAAATGCACCGCCTGCAAGTGGCTTGGGCAAGTACAATCGCTCAGCGGTTGATGATTATTCACTGAGCGATGTGTACGCTTATCGCCGAGCGATTGTTGTGTTGGCGCTGAGCGACTCTCCTTTTTCTATACTTTGTCTTCTTGCCTTGTTCATTGTAACAATTGCATGGCTTCCCCTCCTTTCATTTCTTGTTGTTTTCCTGCAATAATTACACAAATTCAAGCCATTAACTGCCTTTTGATTCATTGTATAAAACTTGTATTGATTTGGATTTATTTTCATCGTTTTATAGTGATTAAGAGTAGATAAGTGCCAGTTATCCTTAGTCATTTTACCATAATTCGGCACTTATCAATCATCAAAGCATAACTATCTCTCTTTGTTCTCATCATCATCAATCACTCAAAATCATCAAGGAGACAAGCTAACTTCAAGGTGAAGAGTTCTCTTCAAGTGGAAACAAGAGAATCAAGTTCCATAACCATAAACTCCATAATCTAGGGTTTATGCTTTTCTTGACAAAGAAGAGTTCAAGTAAGCCATTAAGCTTCAAGCTCATCATCATAATTCATTCTTAAGTCTCCAAGGAAGGCAAAGCAAGCATAGTTGGTGAGTTTCATCCCTTGGTACAAAGCCAAGCTTCCATTCTTTACCCTAATTATGTCAAGTTTTCATTCTAGGTCAAGAAACCTTCAAGTAAGCAAGCAAGGCTTGGTTTCCTTTTCTACTAGCACCAAGAAGCTCTTGAGGAAGTGGGTAACCCTAGTTCCTCACCTCTTTGATGGTGGATAAGTGCTTGTATATGTTATGTGCTTAATTGCTTATGTATGTGATTTATGGAATATGTGATGAAATATGTTAGAATTGATGCTAGGTTTAGGAAGACAATTCTGGAAGGTCTTGTGACCTTGATTATATGTGATTATTATGCTTGAATCATGTGTGAGACTCATGTAGGGTGCCATGGAAGAGAATGGAAGAAAATGGAAGAGAATGGCAATTCAGTTTGCATGTCTCGAACAGGGGTCGCTGAGCGACGCCTCAGGCACCGCTGAGCGAGACATGGCCAACGTGGAAAGGTGAAAAGATATTTTGAAATTAAGGCGGTGGAAGAAGGCTCGAGAAGGTGCAGTCGCTGAGCGATAAGGTTGGTATCGCTGAGTGATGCAACCTTTATCGCTGAGCGAACCTCAGTTTTCGCTGAGCGGCTTGAGACTAAGAAAAGCTGATGGGATCCTGTTGAGGCTCATAGTATGGTATTTGATGCTGTATGATGATTGATGGCTGAATTGTATGCACGTATATGCTGTATGTTATGAATTAAGATGGAATATGCATGTTATGGGTAAATTATGCTGAAATATGTGATATGCCATGTACTCTGAGACACCTAGTTAAAGATATGATAATTAACTCTGAAATAAGAAAAGATGCTGAAATGAACCATAGGGAACAAGTATGCCATGCTGCAGGTACAAAATGCTGAATTACTGCTGAACTGCTGAATCAGGGCCAATGCCCAATACTGCTGAACTAGGGCCAATGCCCATACTGCTGAAACATGGCTATATGCCACATACTGAAAAGGGCTAGATGCCCAATACTGAAATTGGCTATATGCCACATACTGCTGAGGCCGTGATCACGAGAGCCAGATAACAAGCTCATTTCAGTAGGTCGGATAGACATACTGAAGATGGAAGCCCGCCACAGGTGGTGTCGAGATGGCATACCTGGAGGTGTGCGGTTACCACACCTATGCATTGTCGTACGGGGGCAAGATTAGGTGGGGGTACGGTACCAGCCCACTGTCGAGGGGTCCCTAGGGGCACACGGCAGGTGGAAGCCCACCACAGTAAGGTCAAGACAGTGTCGGCCTATACTGAGGGTGTGAGGTTATTCCGTCATACTAGTGTCAACAGAGGACATTATTATGGTGGGAATAACACCTATGCTATTATACTTCCGTATTCTGCTGCACTGCTATATTCTGTTATGCTGTGAAATGCTGTTACTCTGTTACATTCTGCTGGACATGTTATGCTGCTCATTCTGTCATGGCTATGCTGATGATTCTGCGATATATATTGATAAGTCAATTTTATACCCTAAGTTATTACTCTATAAGTGAGCAAATGCATACTAAAA